>JAQGAI010003295.1:0-10942 GCA_034696905.1 Lepidocyrtus violaceus
GCACATTTTTCGGGTAAAAATAGATTATAATTAATTAATATGAAAATAATACTGTTTTTGAATTAGCTATATTTAAGGTCGGTAATGTACCTATCCAGAAGACATCAATCGTATTATAATCGAATAACTTTTTTTTTTGAACCAATTGAATTAATTCATGCGAACTGATGATGGTAAAATTATTGATGTAATTAGTAATTAAAATAATAATAATTAGCATTACTAATTAATTTTTATGATCTACCGAAAAGTTGCTCTGTATATTATCATTCATTATTGTTACATCGTTGTGAAAATAAAAATGTATTTGAAATACACCGGAAGGAGAATTTATGAATTGCAGAATATAAAAATGCTGCATTTAGAAATGGATTTGCAACAAAATCTTTGCTAAAATCATTGTTAAGTGTAATTAAAGTATTGTCAGTTAGTATTTGAATGGATTTGACTAGAATACCGTGAAAGAGGAACGAACAGACAATATTTTTTAACTCAATAATCGATATTGACGGGCCAACACGTTACAAAATTTAGAATATGTAAGCTTGCAAATTAATTCTACGAAGGTTAGATGATACTATTAAGTATTAAGTTATCCAATATTTTTGAAGTTTAAAATGCGTTAAAATATGTTTAGGCTCGAACAACAAATTTTAACCTACTTAAATTTAACCATCGTTAATCTACGATTTTTATGGAACCTACAACATTTACTAGAAAGGAACTACTTCGAATGGAATGACTCATATTATACTAAAAGTGTGCTAAAAAAAGTTGCAGTTTTCTACAAACCAGATATACTGTATTATCCTAAAAGCAAGCTACATACCTATGCTGATTTACATACGGAAGTAAGAACCCAGCTCTAAAGAGACTTTTCTCCGAATGGGTAGCAGCATACCTACCAAACCTCCAATCCAAACTTTCTCTTGCTTGCTTTCTCCCTCCTTGCCTTAGAGAAATTAGGAGTGAAGGGGAAAGATGGACGTTGATTGTAAGAAATGGGATCCTTGTGTAAATGCAAATCGTGTTGGTAAAATTCACTTTCTCTCCCAAGTAAAGTGTGAAGTAGGGATACTCTCATATCTTTTGCTTGCTTTCCCCCAATTCATTCATCTGTCTCTGTCAAGCGGTGGCTAGAATAACATGCTTGTCTACTTTCCAGTTTATCTCAAGCCAAACCAAGCCATGCCCATGTCCATGTCTCAAAGTAAAAACTGGAAGACAAGATGAAGAAGAAGAAGGAGAAAACACCTGAACAACGCTCGCTTGGATCGCTTTCTCCTTCCCAGAATCAAAATTAACAGTTACAATGACCCCGCACACTAGAAACCAGTTAACAGCTCAGAAGAGAAGAAAGTAAAATAGAAAATGTTTTAGCTCATGCTCCACATCCAGCTTTCTTGGAGGAAATCCGAATTCTGAAAGTGAAAGTTTTGGAAAGTTTTTTTATACCGGTTTCATTACGTCCATTCTTCCATTTTATTTTATTTATTCATTTTCATGCGAAAAAACAAACAATGAGCCAAGTTAGTTTATTTCTGAACGGATGGCCGGTCGGTATCTGATGGTGAAGGTGGCAGTTTGACAATGTAATCTCAAATACAAAATTATTCATTAGCTTTTATGGTTATTATTTTCTCTTTTTTCGTCCACATCTCCATCCATTGTACATTTACGTTGTTTCATTAAAAAATTATGGATACAAGATATACACAGAAACAACATGTTTCTAATCTTTTTCTGCTGTTCAGGCTTCGGTCATTTCATTTTGTTTCCCTTTCACATTCCGTTGTTACTTTTACTTCTTTTTGTTTTAAACAAATAGCTTGTTTATTTCTTTCGTTACAGATCTTTTTTATAGGGAAAGTTTTGAAGGTAATTTGGAGCTAAACGTGTAAATTTTCAGGGTGTAAAATAAGATGCCTTTTTCTGTTGGATGGTTTTTCTTTTTTCTTCTCCCTTCCTATTTATAAGTTATTTACTGGTGGATTGGAGTGCTTTGGAAGGGGATCCAACGACCGCCTGGGTGGTCCCTGTCGATGATGCTGCAGCTCTACTAGTTCCTCCGCTTTCACCGAGACCACCACCACCACCAGTATCAGATATGCCTGTGGACCTGGCTCTGATAGAAGAAGGAGCGGTGGCTGCTTGTGAGCTATTCCCACTCTTCCCATCCTTCTTCTCCTCCACGGTTGACACATGGAATGGGGTAAGAATCCTCAGGCCTGAGATAAAAATAAAAATAAAACGAGAAGAAAATGAAGTGCGAAAGAAGGAAAGGAGGAAGAAGCGACGCAATAAAAAGCGATGTAACACGGGAAGAGATCCCTTAATGGGGGACAATTAACAGGGACTAGTACTATACTGGAGGAAAATATCCCTCCATGAAATGGAGGCTGGAGGAAGAAGTACAAAACTTTCTTCACAAATTACAGGGTAAAAAACAGGAGGAATGATTCTGAGACTTGAGACCAAGCTAATTTTATTCTCTTCCGGATTATTTTTTTCCTAGTTCGAGCTCTTCTCACCTTTTCGTGTCAGCTCTGCCTCGGTAGATTGCATCTCCGCCAGGGCCTTCGCACAGCATCGCGGAGTGTCCACCTCATAGGTACTGTTAAACAGATTGTAGTCCACGGCATACTCCCCCAGCTCCTTCCGGAAGGAGACTAAATGCTCGAAACGGTGGCCCCAGAGGATTTCTTCCAAAAATAAAAAAGAAGAAAAAAAAGAATGAACATAACAATAATAATTAAATTGGCACTGGGGAGGATTTAAAAAAATATAATTTTTGCTGAGTTCACACAAAAAAAATGGAGAAAGAAAGGAAAACTGTCAATGTCAATTGTCAAAATATGACAAGATTTTCCACTTGAGATTAAGTTGATGGCGGGAGATTTTTTATTTGATTTGGTTTTTACCTGACGGTAAGTAGGAGCTCCTCGCCTGGGTTGTTGCCCCCGTGGACTCAATCACCCCTTCGAGGATGACCACAATCTCGAACTTCTCTTTGAGCAGCTCCTCCGCGGAGACGAGGTAGAGGGGGGAGTCCTCATCGATGATGTGGATGACGACCATGGGCCAGATGAAGAACACGGCTTGCTGCTCACTGTCCACCCCGACCTTGAGCTCGTACTGGTAGAAGGGGAGGACTTCCCCTTCCGCGGTCTGTCGTCGCTTGATCAGTTGAGCGCGGATGGAAGCACAAATAATGTGGCTCTGGAAAAAGAAAGAAAAATAAATTGAGTTTGACTTTTTAAATTAACTTTCAGCATGGCTGCCTCCTCCAAACTCAAAACGGTTGACCGTTGACATTAAAAAAGAAGCTCTTTCATTCTGTCAATTTTTATTTTTCCCCTCCTCCCCTCCATCATTGTCAGCCCGTCAACTTGAAAACAAAATGATGATGGAGAATAATGTGATCTACTTTCTTTGAACTTTTTTTTTCTTTTCTTTTTCTTACCTGGTCCCTCAAGTCCCCGACACGGATTTGGAGTGTGAGGCTCCCATCCCTTTGGTTGATTACGGCGTGCCGGCTGAAGATCAGCGTTTCCGTCCGCTTCTTGGGACGACTCATCTTTGTGAAGACGACACCCACCATGAAGGCCTACTTGAGAGAAATAAAAATAAATGGAGAGAAAGAAAGAAAGAGTGGATCAGATCAGGTCAAATCAAATCAAACAAAAGTGAAAGGAGAAGCGAAGCACGTGTGGGGTACGAGAAAAACGTGTTTGGGTGAAGCCTGCTGATCATCATCAACATCACAACCAACGACGAAGATGGATCCGAATATTTTCCCATAAAAAGAATGGAAGAAAAAAATGGATCCACCAAATAAAAAACAAAGGTAAGGTTGGGAAAAATTGTAAATTGGGAAAGGGAAAAATAAATAAACAGAAAAAAAAATGAATTTCTTTTTCACTCATTTTTTTTCTTGTGAAATCAGCTTTGACTTTGTTCTGTTCTGGAAACGGAACCCGGTGAAAAATGTATGGAAAACTGTCATATTTAATTTTCCATGTAGTGTCAGCCTCGTCTTGTCTTCCATTCCATGTTCGTTTTCCAAAAATATAAAATGAAAAGAAAGGTGAAAAGAGAAAGTGAAATAAAGGACGTGGGAGATACGAAATTGAACGTGTAAATTGGAATGAAAGTCGGCTATATTTTTTCCTTGCAAAATGTTTCCCAGTCATACCAAAGTAAATGTAAATAATTTACAGGGGAAATAAAAAATTCAAAGTGAAAGGTGGAAAGTGAAAGCGGAGATGGGAGCAGGGACCATGCATGAGTTTCCATCTAGCTTTTCATTCAATTTCAACTCTGCCGGTGTTTTACCGGATGCCACTCTCTAAATGTTCGTCTTAAGTAACCGGTTGTTTTTCCTCAACACGCTTCGTTTCTCACATGACTTCATTTTATTTTTTATTTTTAGATTTTTGAAGAAGAAAAAATGAATTGTAAACATACCTGAATTATAGTCCCCAAGATGCTTTGTATACACTGGAAAAAATGGGAACAGAGAAACAAGATGAGAAACAAACAAACAACTCATGTCATATCATAATCGAGAAAATGCAAAATGGTGAATTCAGCATTTTTTACTTATGAATGAAATGGAGTGAAATATTTTTTCACTTTGCATATATGTAAGTCATGTAAGTAATTTTGTCTTTTTTGTATTTTCTTCTTGATATGAGCTCACCATCATAAAAATGGCTTCCGGACACTCCTCCGTCGTGTACCTGGAGCCGTAGCCGATTGTCGTTTGAGTCTCGAGGCTGAACAGGAAAGCACTCGTGAAGCTGTGGAGGCTGCTCACGCACGGATTCCAGCCTGGTATACAAAAAATCATAAAAAAAATTCATGAAAAATCATGAAAATTTATAAAAATCCATAAAAATTCATTAAAATTCATGAAAAATCATAAAAAGTCATATCGAATTTTTTTTTAAAAACATTTCTTTTTCTTTTTTACCCGAATCTTCCTGCAAGTGCTCCAGCTCCAGATCCCCATGCGTGTACGAAATAAGCCAGTAGACAGCTGCAAAACAGGTCCAGGAGCTGAGGAAGCTCATGGCAAATAGGAGGAACGTCCAACGCCACTAAATGAGGTTTAAGTTAAAATAAATTTGATGCCAGAACAGGTACAATTGGGATTAACTTTTCCTGAACGTAATTTGTCAAATATCAAACTTAATTAACCTGAAGGTCAACAAGCGTAATGAACAAGTCCGCGAGGTACTTTCTCCTCCTCTTGGAAATATTGGTTTGGTGGAGGTTGCAGTCCCCATTCTTGAAGATGACCCGCTTCCTCATCCGGCCATACTTGGAGCTAAACCTATTCTTAATCCTGCTGAGCGAGTTAATGGTCCCCGTGTAGGTCGTAGTGTGATCGTGGTCATCCAGGCCGGAGAGGCCGTTGATTGTCAGCGTCGCATTGTTGCTGTGATCCAGGGTGATGTCATCATCCTTATTCTTGTTCTTACTTCCCCCCATCACACCTAATGATGGTGAGGAGGAGGAGACTATGGTAGGTTTTATGATGGGGGATGAAGGGGAGGGGACTAGTAGCTTGAGCTCCTCCTCAACTACTCCACTGCCACTACTACTGCTTCCCCCTCCGCCAACTTTAGTCTTTGCTGAGGTGGCACTTTTCGAATCTGATGGATTGCTTCCTCCACCGGCGGAAGAACCTTTGAAGTAGCCTATGCCGGAGCGTAAATTGGCAGTCCAGCCGGGTTCCGCAGAGGCCTCTGCCGTTTCCACGTCTTTCACTTTCGTCATGCTTTTTGGGTAAGACACAATTTATGGCTTATCGTCAATGGCAAACCACTTGGGTCAAAAACTTTAGGAAAGCAAATGAGACTTTAGTTCAGTCCATGAACCGGAAGTGATAATATTGTCTTGATCATCACTAGTTCACGATTGTTCACTCACACTTCATTGAACTTCTACAGGAGGAAGTAGGAAAACCCCGTAAAAATCAATGTGATTCACTTCCTTCCTTCCAAGCAGTTTTCCTCGGTTTTCCAGCTTATTCACTTCCCACCCAAAAAAACATTTCCACGATGACACATACATAGCCACACACTTACGTAACGTACCTAGTTCAAGTATGATTATCTCTACAAAATCATATTCTCCGTCATTGTCATCCCATTGTTATCATATCTTCAAAGAGTGTCCAGGCACTACTCCAGAAATCCCAACAGGGTAGGTATATTTTTATTCCTACATCACTTCCCATTTACTTCCCCTCTCGCTTCGGCTTGAACTTTTGCAAAATGCACAAATAAAAGTTGGCGCAGTTTCACAATTTTAAACATTCACACACAAAAAAAGTAGTAAGCATCACTTTTAGAGGTTGAGCAGAGTCACAACACAAAACAAGTCATTTTTATTTTCCAATCCCTGTCCGTCTAATCCTGCCCCAAATCCGATTAGTAAGCTATGTAAAATGGGCATCGAGAATCCGACATTTGCTAAAACGACATCCAATTATTTTTAAAGAAAAGTTAATTTTTCTATAATTCAGGTTAAGAAAGAGAATCTGTAGTGGAAGTGCAAAGTAGAAAATACGCAGTTTTTTTGTAACGATTTCACCAATGATGTATTTAAATAAAATTACAAATAAATTAACTCAGCTTATCCCTTTTCAATCCTGTATTGCCGATAAACGCATAACAGTATTTGGAGAGCCGGTGATACAGAAATCACTACAATCAGCCCTTTCTTTTTCGTCCTCCCTCACTCCATGCCAAGCCAATCCACTATGCAAGCGCAATAATTATCAATGGAACCATCTTGAACATGAGCAGTGAGCTGACGATGAGCTCCTTCCTACTGCCACTACTTACTACAAACCAAATCAGTACGCATTATTTTTTTTCACGAATGGACTGATTACGATGATGATGGTGATTGGAGTGCTTTCCTTTCCTACCGTGCCGATCCTGATTATGAGAAGAAAAGATTGCTTACAGGCTACCCCTCAAAAAAACTTCTGTATGAGAGAGGTTCTGTTCTATTTGATTTGAAACTCATTCATGAGTCGAGTCCCCAAAAAATCCAATCACAAACACAATACTACACGAGAAAAAGTGATAAAGATGATGTGATGATGATGGCACTCTTTAATATTCATTGTCGCCATTCATGATGATATGATGATGATGATAACCCATCGTCACATTATCTCTGACACGAAACATGTATTAATTTGGCTAATAATATGAGAGCACACACAACACATTACATAACCGTAATCATAATCTGATAAGACAAATACAAAACTCAAATATAGAAATATGACACTTTTTTATGCTCCCTACTCGCAAAATAATGGAATGTGAATGTGGAGCCTACTGAGCACTAATAAAGCTCATTTTACTCGTATTTATGCTTGCCATGCTACTCTTTTTTCGGCTGTGATTATGATTATGATTAATCTCGCGACTCAAGTCAAGTCACACTGACTGAAGGAATGCTCATGCTCCCACTTCATCTTCATCAGCTTTTTTTTCTCCTGAATTCTTTTCTGGCAGGATATTACATAAAAATGTGAAGGAAAAAAATGGATTCATGCACATTCGTGCAACATGTGTCTGTCTACCAAATTTTATGTGGTTTTGGCCAAGGAGCTTTGATTTTTTTCCTTTGTTTTTATTCTGAATAGTCTGCTCAGCCCAACTGAAAATGCAACACTGAACTTGGCTAAGATATGAGATGACAAGTATGGAATTATTATTCTAATTTTCTCTCTCCTCTTTAATTCTTGTAAGACGATTCGTGTTCTTCAAGCTTGGAAAAAAAGTGAGGATTCTGACTACGATGCTGAAAGCTGAGCTGACTGTGAGTGTTGAAATTATGGCAGAGGATGATGAGGAATATGATGATTGCGTAGTATGTAGTAAGAAGTCTGTGTCTGCGAGACATCATCGTGAGATAATAAAATAAGAGGAATAAATATGGTTTTCTGTCCAACTTTTAAAAAAATCCTCTTTTTTTTGTAATATTTCATAATAATAATAGTCCGTCCCTTCTTCGTCATAATACTTCCATTTTGCATTGGTTGGTTTGTTTTGTTCCTTTCTAGAACAAGATGATTTTTTTTTGTTTGGACTGGCTCAAGCCTCAACTTTTTCATATTCCCCCCTCCCTCCCCCAGTCCATGTGTGTGACAAATTGTAAATAGTGGAAAAGGGAGGAGAGGGATTAAGTTAGCAATTAAGCTATTCTTGAAATTTACCGCATTTTCCTTGCATTAATCTGCCTTCCAATTAGTTTTTTCAAAAAATAAATTTTAAACTCGTCCAAAATATTTATTTTGTATAACTAATTATTAATATTGTAGGTTAACTGGAGTAATAAGATCATGATTTAAAACTAGGTAGGTATGATGTGAAGTAGTTGGTTACCTTCACCGATCTTTTCTATCGGCATTACTTTCATTTTTGTGGCAAAAAGCCAATAAAAGATAAACAATCATCATCACTCCATCAAAATCATTTACTTGCCATTCCTTCTTATCATTCCAGTCAAATCTCTACTACATAATTGGGTGAACACGACCAAAACAAATCGCTATATAATTGGGCTATATCTATGAAAATAAATACTTGACCGGATTGACTAATTTTAGAGAGCAAGCCGAAGTGTTTAGATTATTTGGTTCACTCACGATGCTGCTGGAATTTGCATTTAAATTAAATAATATATGAAATGAAGAAGAAAAACCACGCATTACACTACATAACTAACATTACGTAAGCGAGCTTGTAGACAACCTCAAATACTACAAAAAAATATATATGATTTGACAGCAAATAAACTCCTGTATAATTTTACACAGCCCTAACCTATGTAACGATGAGAAAGTTAGTTTGACTTTTACACTTAACTTTACTAAACCTTACACTACCTTTTCATTGCTATTAAACTTCGCATTTAAAATGAGTAGAGGAATCATAAAACGCATTATTATTTTTTTATTCTCTCAAATTTTTTGGGGTTTACGAGCTTGTTATGTCTGGGCCGGAGCGATAATGACTTGAGCCGAGCGAACCCAACAACAAAGCACATTTCGCATTTTGACTATTTAAGCTGTTATGTTGTTGGAAACGAGCTCTGTAGCTCATTCTCACGTGCGTTTCTCACATTTCCAGATTGTCTCCTCTCTACTCCACTCTACAAGCCCATGTCATCAAAAGGAGAACATTATTGTGGAGGCAGTAGAGAGGGAGGGAGTGGCAAAACTGGCAGCTCTCATTTCACCATCATCGCCATTGCCATTGCAATAAAAATGGGAGGAATATATCTGTAGAAATAAAGTACTTACATGACATGAAAGCGAGAAATTATTCTCGTACTTTTATGTACTGACTGCAATTTTCTCATTAGTTTTAATGTCCCTTTTTGCTCATCATCATCGGTAGATCAGGATCAGAACATGGAGCAAAAATTGTTCACAAGTTGGCAATCATGTAAAACTCACAATTACATGACATGGTATTTTTTTGCATAAATATAAGATGGGACAGGGAGAACTGAGAAATTCTCCTTTTGCAAAAAAAATCAAATACCAAATCTGATGCCTACGGACCTAAGTAAGCTGGAAAGGTTTTCTACTTTAGGTATGCAAATTTTGAATTTGAGTTTTCCACTTCACACCACCATCAACTCCATCCATATCCTATCATATCATATTTGTTTTTTGAACTCACCTCTACTTGATCCTACTCATCCTCCGCAAGTAACTCTATTCACTTCACAGTCGTTTTTTTAGTATATGATTTTTTACTCTTTTTGGTTGGATTTGAGGAACTCCATTAATGAGTTTGCACTTCATTCAACAACCTGTCCTGTCCATCCCAGTCTGTCAGCTCGCCGAAAATCTTTCCATGCCACAGCCACCACGTAGGTTCATGTACTTTTACTAAATTAAAACTTGAGCAATATCATTTTATTTTTATTGTTTATTGCACTTCCATTTTTGAGAGCAGAGAGCTTAAAAGAGCTACGTTGGTCACTGCCACTAAAGAACCCACAGATCGGATTGTTTGCAATTTCGTTCCAAGAACTTACTTAAGATAAGTACGCTTAAGCTAATGTGGAGAACTATAAACGGTGCATTCACTCCTCCGGCATTCCCTCAAAAACTGTTCGCTCAACTTTTCGTCGACTCCAAATAATGCGTTTTTGCTTCACAAGTCATTAATCGTAAGATGACATGCTCCTCATATTTTTTTTTGGAGAATATTAATATTAATTATCCGTCTTGACAGGGTACTCCCAGTCTTCCCACATATTAGTTAATAAGAGGCCAATTTATTGCTGAAAACTTCTCTAATGAGCAAAACTACTTAAAATAAATACGTAATAATATTCTTTCGTCTGAAAACAAGAAGCTTTAAAAAAAGTTACACATTTGAATAGTTAAAAACTGGATCTGATCAGCACGATCAGAGACTGACGAATATGAGTAGACTGTCTACACCGACGAGATGATGGCCAATGCCATGCAATGGATCGAATCGAAACTTGTTTTCGCTGTTTCGAATTCAGATTCAAGAAAAAAGGGTCTAATTGTACTTGATATAGCATAGCATTATATCATGGCTTGTTATTATGCAAGTACAGATATGAGATTATAAAAGTTAAACTTTAATCATCCAATGTTTTAGCACTGCCCTGTTGAACTTCAAGTGGTAATTGCTAGTGCAATGAAATGAAATGAAATGAAATGAGCTGGTTTTTATTCTTGTGATCACATATCAACTACAACTTCACCCTTTCTTAAGGAACCCAAACTACAGAGTTTACACATGGGTTCCTTCCTTGAGTCAATAAATGCTCATGTCATGTACTCGTATCATAGAACCTGTCGCATGCATGCATTCTGAACACATTACATGAAATACCGAGTCCCATCTTGAATAACATG
>JAQGAI010003296.1:0-10942 GCA_034696905.1 Lepidocyrtus violaceus
ACATCAGTTCATTCAGTTCTCGTTCAGCTTTCAGAGAAGAAGGATCGCACCCTTAAAAGCTAAACATAATAAGACCCTTTTTACCCAAACTAAGCTCAACCAAAAATTGTATTTGATTCACTAAGCCATTCTTTTTAACTCATACAATGACGGACGAGAACAACGGAATGGATATCAACACATCATCGGAAACAATCCAATCTCAAAATGAAGAAATTCCGGAGGACAACTGGCAAGATTTTTTTAAGAAAAAACTTGAAAAACTCGATAAACTCGACAAAATTGACAGTCTAGAAGTTCTCCTGAAGGAGTCTGTAAAAATCCAAAATGACAAAATCGATTTGTTAGAAAACAAAAACAAAGTGCTCACTACGCAAGTTTCATCGTTGGAGCAAGCCAATGAGCGAATAGAACGGGAAAACGAATTACTAATGAAGGAACTCCGCGAAAAAAAATGTGATTATATCAGGACTCCCAGAATCCGATAGTGAGAACATGTCAACTCTATTCCAAACTGTTTGTCTCCTTATTCGCGAAATCACAGACCGGGATATCCAACCAGACATTATGTACCGAATCGGAATTCGCAATCAACAAAAAATTCGACCTGTGCGAGTGAAGTTTGTCACCATAACTGAACGCAACGTCGTATATGAAGCCAGAAGAAATCTCGAGGAACCATTTTCAATAGCACAAGATCTGCCTTTTACCTATCGACGCGACTATAGCATTTTAAAGCAAAAAAGCGATGACCTCATCGCCCAAGGTGAAGCTACTAAAATCGATTTTAAAAAACGTGAAGTCAGAACAGAGAAAGGTGCAACTTTCAAAGTCACAAAAGGAAAACTTGAGCAAATCAATCAACCCCAAGGAAACAGTTTCTAAAGGCCAACTCATAGTTTTTTAGGAATTTCGAATTTTCCAAAAGACGTGAGAACCAGAAAACGAAAAGAATCCACCGCTACTCCATTCCAGCAAAACGTAGAAGAAGGAGAGGAAGAGCAGCCCACTCCAGCACCCAAATTCCGGAAAACCACACAAACGACGACACAAGGAGGGAAACAGGGAGTTCCAGGAACGAGACGCGAGTTACAACGCAGAACCTCAAAATAGGACATCTTAACGTCTTATCAGCCAGGAGGAAACATGTTCTATTTTCGCAACTTTTAGCTGAGCAAGACTACGACATTTTCTGCATAACGGAGACTCTACTTCGATTCAACCATGATCTTCTTCCCTTCCTCAACCACAATATTACAAGGAAAGACATCACATTCGCAGGACACAGAGGTATTGCAATTTTGAGTAAAAATAATTTTAAAGTACAGAAAATTGATTTCAATATAGAACCTTCCTCAAACATTGAAATACTTACTATAAAAGTCCAGACTGGTTTCAACAAATCTATTCTAGTCACATGCGTCTATCGTCATCCCAATTATAACAAAGCCACTTTATCAGCAGACTATGAATTTTTATGTCAATACATGAATATTCTAAAAATGCAAAATGCCGATTTTCTCATACTAGGAGATTTTAACTTAAAAGACGCATACATAAATCCTATTCTAAATCATTCAGAAATTTTAGAAGTAGTACAAATAATCAATTGTCCGACACGAAAAAGTAATATCCTCGATCTTATATTTACTAACATTAAGCAGTTATCTAAGGTCAGAGTTATTCCCACAATCATTTCCGACCACTGCATTACTGATTGTGTGGTCCACATTAAAAAACAAAAAAAGCAATACAAAACCATTTCATTCCGTCATTTCAGTTCAATCGATCCAATCCCTTTTTACACTTTCCTCAATAAAACTTTTCGTAACTGTCCATTAACCACTGATAATCTTATTCATTCAATCCTCACATGCTTTGACAGATATGCCCCTGTAGTCTCGAAAAAAGTAAAAATAAAAGATAAGCCCGTCTTCACTTCCTTGAGTACAAAAGCACTCATCAAAAGGAATAAGAAAGTGTATAAAATGCACTCACGTCAGCCATCCTCGTGCACCGCTGCAGAACTGCATGTGCTCAAGCGAAGGATTAAGTCTGGCATTGAAAATGACACAGGAAAGCATATAAATAGCATTGTTCAAGTCAAAGGCGTCTGGGAGGGTGTACGTGCAGTAATCCCTAAAAAGAAAAGTGCATGTCATGTTGACCTTTCGCCTGACGAAATAAATGAATATTATGTAGGCATATCTAAAAAGCATTCATTTTCTCCCTTTTTACCAATTCCACCCAATTTACCAATTCCTTCAACTACCTTTTCTATAACCCCGATTGATAATGACATGATACGAACGAATTGGTTGAAAATGAAGCACAACAGTTCAAAAAGTCCTGATCCGCTCGGGATTTCAGCGTTTATGTTAGATATGTGCATTAAAGCTGATGTATTTTGTAGCTTTCTTGCCAATATTTTTAATGATTTTATATGTAATGGTAATGTACCTCCGTCTCTAAAAATATCAAGAGTAGTCTCCGTACCTAAAGTTGATAATCCAACGAATCCAAGTGAGACAAGGCCCATAGCCATTCAACCAGTTATCACTAAATTGTTTGAGAAATGTATGCTTACTCAAATGAATGAATATGTACAAACAAATAATATCCTCACAAACAGACAATTTGGATTTCGCAAGGGCCTAAGTACAACTCATGCTTTAGTAGCTATTACTGATAAGTTATACTCTGAGTTAGACAATGGAAATTTTTGCATTATAGTGGCGCTAGATTTGGCAAAAGCATTTGATACCGTTGACAGAGAGATACTGAAACAAAAACTATGCTGGTATGGCATAAATAACGCTGTTATACATAGCCTTTTCACAGAGAGATCTCAATTTGTTTCTTGCAACGGCAAATATGCTAATAGAGTAAATTCGAAAATTTTAAAAACAGAAAGCGGGGTAGTACAAGGGAGTTGTGCTAGTTCATTATTTTTTAATTTAATGATTAATGATCTTCCCTTATGCATACAAAACTCTTCGCCATTTATTTTCGCAGATGATTCGCATCTTCTTATCGCAGGAAACCCAAATAATACAAATGTTGCTGTTGAGGGGATTGAATGGGATTTATCTTGTATTAACAAATGGATAGTAATGAACAATCTTTCTCTCAGCATAACAAAAACTAAATATATGGTAGTGGCAAAGCCAGGTACTTCCAAAAAACTAGGTAAAATACAAATAATGTACGATAACAAAGAACTTGAGCAAGTATCAAACCTAAAAATTTTAGGTGTATGCATTGATAACAATCTTACATGGAACGAACAATACAACATGTCTCAAAAAAATGTTATGCCTCTTTAAGCCGATTATATTCAATCAAAAATGTTTTATCTGAAGAAACGAGAAAAATTCTAACTTACGCTTTTGTCTTGTCTCACTTAAATTATGCTGCAGTTGTATGGCTGAGCCGAAATACAAAATCACTATACGACGACGTCGATAAAATTGTAAAAAATGCAGCCAGATTTGTTCTGAACAAACGTAAATACGATTCAATCTCTGAGGATATTTGTATCAAACTCGAATGGCTCAAATGTAAAGCCACTTACAAGCTCAATCTACTATTATTTATGTACAGGATTCTCTCTGCTGAAGAAAACGACTACTTCTTTAACTACCTTGACTTCTCATACGAAACAACACAAAGCCTCCGATCCCAATCCTATTTTTCTCCGAACTTCCAACCAAATTCTGTATGGGGTAAATCGTCATTTAGATATAATGCTATTTTTGAATGGTACAAATTGCCTTGTTTTGTACAGTCCAGCATCAAATCACTAAACTCATTTAAAAATTCCTTGTATTCATTCTTACTCACAGAACAAATAGATCAAATCCTATTCTACGATGAAGACAACTATGAAATAATCGCATCGTGTATTGATGCAGTCATACAGAACTTTGCTTCTCAATCTCAAGTATAAATAATCTCAAGTGTAAAAACAATCATTATAATATTAAGTTATGGAAATGTATGTAATGTAATGTATGTAAAATGTAATGTAAAAAAAAACAAGTCTTACCTTTTTAATTCTTAAAATTCTTCGTTAATTAATTAAACCTTATTCTAATGTATTCATTTCATTCATGTCCGGGGTGTAATATGCCATGTTAATGGGAACTTACGTGACAATAAAACATTATTATTTATTTATTTATTTATTAACGATTGCGACGCGAGTTACCTATATAGTTTTGTGACTGTTTATTATTATTATTATTGAGTAGCGTCATCATCTTAAGGATAAGTACGTCCTCTTAAGTATAAGTAGGGGGAATGGGATTACCTTCAGTTCAGTCTTCTTGTCGTTTTGTCAACTTTCACTTTTGAGAAGAAGAAAAAATCCGAAAAAGAAAGACTGTTTAGTGCTTCGAGTTGTTGTCAGCTGTTGAAAAAAACTTCTGTTCCGCCCAGAATTAACTGATTAAATTTATTAACACGGACGTATAATAATATATATTATTATTATTGGGTTGATGGTGGATTCATCTTCATACTTCTACCCGCGGTTTTTTATTTTCTGGACGTGCCCATCAGAGTAGGATTATTATTGCCCTGCAAGTCTCCCACCATTATATTATTACTTTTCGCAGATGACGACGACGACATTTCTTCCGTATTTCATCCCGGGTTTTCCCCCCGCTCAACAATAACGGGAATCGTATTAAACCCAAAATAAGATTTACTGGCATAAGCGAAATATCCAACGTCACATAATATTCCTCCACATCATCCGTCTTTTTTATTTGTCTCTGTTCCCACCCACCACCATCACCACCACCACCACGAGGAATCACGAATCCAACACCACCAACAAACGTTTCGTTAGCCGTCTCATTCATGTCAAACATCCGTTGATGTTTGCTGTCACTAGCATAAGAAGCTGATTTCATGGGGGAGCTCAAACATACTGACGCGTGTCGTCCTTTTCCCTTCGCATTGTTGAGTGTTTTTACTGCCGCTCCTCCTGCTTCACCGTTTTTCGCCAAGCCAGTTTTTTTTCTTCAAATACTCTATATTCACCTCCTCCCATTTATTACCCCGCAGAAAAGCCTCAGATATATGCAAGGAAGGGACTCCACTCAACTCCCCAGAAAACAATCCCGAAGTAGGCCAAGAAGTGAGCCTCAGCCTCATAGACAAAAAATGCAGAAGAAGGGAGCTGAAGGGGGAAAATATAAATATCTACGGAAAAAATTGAAGTTGGATAATAAATATTATGTAGTAGGTACATATATGTAAAAAAAGAAGAAGAAAACTATGATCATACACAAGTTGTAATAGGGATATACCCTAGGGGGAAAGGGAGAGAAAAAAAAGTGACATGATGATTCCTTTAAGGTTAGATGGGACTGTCAGATGAAGGAAGGAGGAAGAAATATAACTATAACAAGTGAAAGATGTCATTCCCTACAAGACGGAAGGCAATCCCAGGCTTTTCTTACGACATGCTCCCAATGAAACAAACACAATCCCAACTTTTTTCCCTTGTTTTATTTGTTATAGTTTCTGCCAAACATTACATAGCTAGTAGGCCGAATCGGAAGAAGAAGGTAGCTATAGCTTTAGCTTTAGCTCCTTCCGGTAAGATGGAAAAGAAAACATAGCTTAAATCCTTTATTCTTGGCAAACATTAAAGCTAAAATAATACTGTTTGAACAAGGGGGAGGAGGATTTCGTTTTTTATATATAGGAAGATCAAAGATTTTCAATTGCTGGAGGAATTAAGTGATGAAAAAAATGGAGTCATTTCCGTTCTTGGGATTAACCGGTCTCATCCGTAGTCTTTGACCAGAGCAGAATACACGCTACGTATGTTTGCTAGAAGATAACAACAAAAACAACAATAAACACTGAAAAAAAACTGCTAGTTGTTGTTCCCCTACACGTGCTTCATATATCACCAGGATGGATGTACAAGACAATCTAGCAGCCGTAGCTGGAGCTGGCTCATCTCTGGGGATAAAGATGAGGGGGAAAAGTCCTTGGACTAGGATCAAGTATAAAACAAAGTACTCACTACACTATTTATAGTGTAGTTTGTTAGATAGGCCAGTTAGTAAAAACTATACTAAATATTTTACCAAACTGTGTAGTGGTCACGGTTAGTAAATCAATCATTGTTCTTATTCTTACTCTTACGGACTTGAGGAGGATTGATAAATTGATAACTAACTAAGGTTTAATCTTCATCTTCATGCAATCTTCATAAAAATAATCATTTGTCTTTTTGCGCAGTAAAAAAAGCTAACCAGTATAAAGTTCATCCCTTCCCAAATTATATTACGCATGCAGCTGCTCTCCAATAAAAAAAACATTATGCGCGTATTTAATCACCGCTAAAAGTAAACATGTTAAAAAAAGTCTACTCTTCGAATAACTTAACCTAAAAAATTAATATTCCCTCCATAAACCTGTTTTTTTTTTAAGAAAAAAAAAAAGGTTCCCAAAAGAATTTCCCCCTCCCTTCATAAAAATTCCTTCCAGGCTGGGAAAAACAATACCAATTGTCTTTCATGTCATTCAAACAATATATTCCGAAGGCATTAAAATCAATAAAGGTTTAAAAAAGCCTAATATTAAAAACATCGGGGAAGATTCTTGCAAACATGAAGGTTTTTTTTTGCTACTTTCATTCCCCCCCCCCCAAAAAAAAATAATGCATTAGACTGCGTGTCTGCCACCATTCTTTGGCAGTTTCCTTTGTTTTACATCCGCGTTTTCCTCTCCATAAAACGGAAGGAAAATAGCTTTTATCGCTTGTTCATAAGTCCGCGCAGAAGGAAAAAAGGGACATGTGTGGTGTGCAACCTGAAAATACATTAATATTGTTGATCTTCCTGTTTAGCATAAAATGCTAAGTATAAAAATTTAATAACCTTATTGATTCTGTACTAGTTAGATAGATGCCTTATTCCTTTGACACTCCTTCCTCGGGAGATGAAAGCAATGCCATATGATAACTTTTAGTCCCTGTTTCTGTTCCGCTCCCTTCCCACTTCCACTTGTGCTATTCCTCCCAAGGATTTAATACATAAGTCCTCTTATGAAATATTCATGAGGATAATACGAAATAAGTTAGGAAAGTCCTTTAATAGACAGTTGCTTGCTGGCTGGAGTCATTCCGGTTGGATAAAATCTTCATCTCCAGACATGGAAAATATATGTATTCATTATTTCATATCGGGCACCAATAATAAGCAAATTTCTCCACGTCAACGAGAAACTTTTTATTCAAGTTGAACATGGAACATCACAATGCCTTGGTGGGGGGGGGGGGTAATCCATATCGTATTTTTTTTTCTTGAAAAAATTGCTGTCCGAATGAATCTTAATGTTGTTGAGTTGTCTTTAACCAAGTTTGCTCGTTTTGTAAACTGACGCTGAGTTAGATAATCGTATTAGTCTGGACTGGGAACATCCTTACATCTGTATGCTATTCTGGTTCTAGTATGCATATTTGATGTATGATTTGTGCATTTTATGAAGGAAAAAAAAATTCTACGCATATGACTTTGTGGTTTTCTTTTTTTTTCTGGGTGGAAAAAAGTGAAAAGATGTGGGAGGAAGGAAACGTAAAGGAAAAGACAAGGACATTCCCCTCGAGGGCTTGTAGATTTTTCCCCTTGACTTTCTCCCCTCGTTTCCCTCACATTATTGGCCCATTTGTGACTCCTCACTCTGAGAGAGCTTACCTGAGGGGAATAATTTAGCGGAGGGAGGTGAAGCGGTTGCTGAATTCTTTTTTCCAGCCTTATCTTCTCCGATCGCTAAAAAGTATTCACATTATGTGGGGACGACGAAGACGACGAAGTGGTTGGGTGTGTGTCGAGTTTTTCTTCTTCATAGATGTAACTATGAACCCGATCCACCTTCCTTTAATAAGGATGTCACTTTCTCTCTCTCCTTCCGCCAGAAGTACTTGACATGCACTCCCGCTCAACCGGATGACCTCCGGAGATTTTGACATTCAAAATAAATAACGGAGTAACGTAATACTGCTACTTACTCTCGGAGGCCCCTCCAGCAGCATCCTACCAACCAACGGAGCTATTACATGTCATTTACTTCCAGTGTTTAGTATAAAATACAAAGAAAAGGACTATGACTTGTCGTAGCAGACCAGCGTCAGCTTATCAAAGCGGTGTAGGTATACTACCTACTATAGTACTTATCAGCTCACTTCATTCGATTCGGATATCAGCCACAAAGTTTCCTTAGTTGAGATAGTCAAAGAAAGGAGCATTTTTCATCCTTAACTCTTTCATTATCTTTGTGCTTGCCAACAGCAATATGAACTCATTTTGAGGGAAATGAGTTTACATTCATTTCATTCATAATATTTGGAAGGAGATTCCGGCAGTTTAGGCGTAGTCCCGTTCATGTAATTTGCTGGGGAAGTTTAACAAATGCAGTCAACTGTATTCATTCATATGCAGTAGAACATGCACTGGAATAAGTGGAAGGGAGAGTGAAAGCATATTTTAATGAGACAAAAAAGTGACATGGGAAGATATTAATCTTGGACTTTTTTTGGAAAATGTTACTTACTTTTCCAAGCATAAAGTTACGGGATCCAAATTCTAGGTCAGTATTACATATACATAATCAAGTTTTTTTAGCAAAAAAAACTGCATTAATTTTTCTTTTATCTGAAAACAGATTAAATATGAAATATTTTTGTTTGGTTTTGGATGAAAATGGATCCATTACAAATGTTGTTGCCTGTGCTAAACTGATATTCAAGAAACGGCGAGTGAGGGAGCAAGAGCGAGATGGGAAACAATTTGAGGGAATAACAAAGGCACAAAGCTGGAGCGTTACTGATATTACTCTGCACCTTTCCCTTTTTCTTTTGTCATGTAGGTATGTCTGCCCTTTTATATCTTGCTCTTTCTCGGTGGAAACGGAAACGACTATTGTAATTGGGCCATTGTAACACTGTACCGGTATGAGGAGTGGGAGCAAAACGGCATATTGTACTGTACTAACAATAAACTAGATGTGGAGGGGTGTGGAAGATAACGTAAAAAAAGAAAGAAAGAAAACGGCTGCGGCTCCTCCGGTTGAAATAAAATCCTTCCATTTTGCGGTATTAGTGTCATATATAAGTGTCTCATTTCTCAGGGAAAAGGTAAAATTACAGTTGGACAGGAAGGGCTCCGCACACACCCATTTTCTGTTTTTACTTTTAATAGCCCCACCACCACCACCGACAGCAACCAACTAACTAAAGTACCTCAAGCAGCAGCAGCAGCATAGGAGCAGCCAAACGGACTGCTCTTTTCAGTCGTACATACCTAGTAATGCTCCATCCCTAGTAATGTTCCAGGAGAAAGGAGGAGAGTAGAACGACGAAGGAACAACTTTCCTGGTGGTGTATATAATTATGTAATAATAATTGCAAAAACTTGTTTAGCAACTTGTTTTTGTTGGCATGTTTGTCGGCTGTGTGTTGTTGGATATGTAATGATGTCAGCCAGTGTGGGATGGGAAGGACTGGGGGAAAGCAATCATTTGCACTTTTAATGCGTAACAACGCTACCATATATGGACGATGAAAGGATACGATGAGGT
The DNA here is from genome assembly GCA_034696905.1 of Lepidocyrtus violaceus. Lineage (NCBI taxonomy): Eukaryota > Metazoa > Arthropoda > Collembola > Entomobryomorpha > Entomobryidae > Lepidocyrtus > Lepidocyrtus violaceus. The sequence goes on from JAQGAI010003296.1 coordinate 9,604, forward strand.
AACATTAAGGACTCAAATCCAACCCTATTTGCATTCCCAGCTAAACTTAACTTAACTGTGAAAGTAGCCTCGTGTATGAGTGTTTTTTCTTCTTCTTCCTCTTCTTCTCTTCTTGAAATGATGTCGTTGTTTTTGTTTTTTTACTCCTTCTTAAGATCGTTGTCAGAGCTACTTTCTCTCTAAACAAGTATGAGGACTTCAAAGAACCTGAAGTAATGACACGTACTAGGCAGGCACTAATGAACAAACAGTAAATTTCCTTTATGCCCGTTATTTGTAATTGTTGAACCAAGTTTTAATGATTGTTTGGAAGGATGTCAAAGTTGCTTTGATGTTATTTAAAAAAACTGGAAACAACTAGCTATAGTTAGGTAACGTTACCTACAGTAAAATTAGCAGCGTTTGTTGAGGGTCGACTGTCTCCAATCAGGATAGGAGTTAATGAGAGAGAAAGGATTCACAAGTAGCTAAATTTTCTTAAAACTGATATAAGCAGAATTAGTTTTCTAAAAATACAGAACAAATTAAATTACAAAGCATGTTTCGTAATTTAATTGTCCCAGTTCACTTATCACCAAAAATATTTTGGGACATTGCTAATGATGGGCAATCAATTTGTGTCTCTTCATATTGCATATGGTATGGTGTAAAGTGCTATCTTTTTTACCACCTCTAAAACGGATTCACTCCGAGAGTAATTGACTGTCATTGAAACACTTGTAAAAAAATCCCAACATCATCCTCTCCATATAAAATGGAGCTCATTTTTTTCACCTTCCGCAACAACGACTCCTCTTCCACGGGAAAAATATGTTCCTGGAAATGAAGGTGTAAGGAAAGACATTGTACAACAATCCTACCTTCCTTTTTTCCCAGTATCATCATCTCATCGCATTCCCAAAATACGAGTGAAATGGCCAGAGGAAAAAAAAAATGCCGCTCTAACAAAAAATCCAAACGCATCCACACGACGGGATATTCATTTTCCATCTAGATTTTTTGGTGAAAACGACGGGATTCCCCAATTTTTCTTGTCTCTCCGGCCTACATTTCCAGGGGAACACTCCGAAGGAAAAAGTAGTTTTGAAAGGATTTCCGAAAATTGCCACGCAGGAAAAAAGGACGATGGCAATATAAACAGTTTGTTTCATACTGCTCCTACAGTGTAAAAACACACGTCCGTCAAGTTATGTATCTAAAGTGTCCACTACACAAGTAATTTATTGGAATGGAAAATCCGAAACTAAAATGTCTTGTTTTTTTTGTACCAAATCACCGTCCTGATTGCGAATACTGTAGCAAAATAAAATAAAGTGCATATGTTGCATGGAAGTGTCAA
>JAQGAI010003297.1:0-10942 GCA_034696905.1 Lepidocyrtus violaceus
TAAATTTATGCAAAGCATTACTTTAAACTGGATCCATTCTGAATTTCTAAAGCTGGGTTGAAGTTGCAGCAAGCAAGTGAAAAAAACATGAGTACATACTGCCAGTTTGCAAAGGAAGAGGGCACAATATGGCTTCACCGATATGAGCGGACCATTCCATTCATTGCATTGAAATCCATATCCAAATCCAGCGTGAATTCACACATTTTCCGTAAATTTAAACCCGTAACCCTCCACATTTCATTTTAAAGCCCCATACAAAACAGAACAATACAAAACTGCATGAAAATGAGAAGACTTTTCTTTTCCCGATAACAAACAGGTAATACAGCATACCTATTCCCATTCCCACGTTGGCGAAATGGGAAAGTAAGCAAAGCCAAAGTAAAAGGTTTCATTTCATTCCCTATCAAAACCAAGATGAAATAGCCCTAGCCAAGCCATACACATTCCATAGCCATATCCAGATATAGCTTGTAGATGAAGATGAACAAGGCATGATAGAAGCTGAACATGAAGGATACACCGTTCCTCCTTTCGTTCCCTGTTTATCCAGTCCATTTGATATTGTTTGCGTTACGTATTGAACTCTCCATCTCCAGCTTTTTATTTTAGGGAAACTCTTTCCCTTTCCCCCTTCATTCCTCTCTGCCATCCAGCTAAAGTACAACGTGTGTGCGATACTGCGATAGTGCATGCGGATCGATACCTGTATATAAGTTCATATAACAACCCTCTACCAAGACATTAGACATGCTCTCCCGGCCGCAGCTCCGCTGGAGCTTTCCCCTTGTCGTAATAATTCGGAGAAAATTCTGTTACTTTTGGGCAGATACGTACATGAGCCATATAGCGAAAGCCGTACCAGTTACAATACAATGCCTATTTTTTTGAAAAGAAGTACATATCGCATCCATTTCCCATTCCCATATCACATCCCATAATATTCCTCCAGCTAAACTTCCCTTCTTCTACTACTTTCTACTACCTTTGTAGACTTTCCCCGTATTCCTCGTAATACCCTTTTTATATTCCAAGCCGTTGACAGATGCAGAAAGAAAACAGTTAATGGAACATTGTACATTTTAGAGTAGAGAGGTAATATTTTGTGTTAAAATTATATTGGAGGAGGTATGCATTCCATAGCTACATTGTTGTTGAGGGAAAGTATACCTACGATGCCTACTGCTGCTGGTCGTTTTGGAGTGAGTGAACCTGTAGGAAACAGTTTGGACTGTCAGTACTAGTCAGATTCCTTTTCCGAATGGGTCGCAGAGAGAAAGTGGTCTGTGTTTTCTTTTCCCTCTGTCTATCTAGTGGAATCATTCGCTGGTAGCGATACAGCAATACTTACTACAGCCATTGCAAATTCCTTTCAATGGTGATCTGTCTGATGGGAAATCTGATGGAATAGAAAATAAAAAGAAAGGAGAAAGAAAAGGATTATCTTTTTCTCTCTTTTGAATTTGTTTCCATTTACCGAAGAAAAAAGCAAAATAAAGGATAAACAACAAAGTGTATAGTGGGGGTGGTATGTAGTTCAAGTGAAGAACGTGTGTGTACTTCCGTCAAAGGTGAATGCATCTGTTGGATAGTAGTGGAGTGGGAGTATTTGACTCTGACTTGTTCTAAATTAGATTTGCTACTTTGTAATACAGTTTTACTAAAAAAATACACGGATATAAATAAATAAACAAGCTTGAAAGAAACTACTTAGCTCTCCTCCCGGAAGCAAGGAGGAAGAAAATATGAAGCAAGGAATGAATTCGTTCTAATCTGTCATTTCGCTAGTCATTGAAGGAAAAGCGGAAAAGATTTTTTCAAGCAGATTTTTAGTGTCTGAAGTTAAAAGTGAAATAAGTAATTAGCAATTGTCGTGTCTTTCTTCAACTATTTAAATTGTGTTCGTGAACAGGATGTTGATTAGAGACATGACGCAACATCCTTTTGAAAAGAGTTACCGTATGATTGATTGATGATTGGAACATTGGAAGTCATGCAGTGGCTATTGTCATTTTGAGCCAACCGGCACAATCGAAGTAAATTTAAATTTAACAACGCTGGCCTGAAAAACATTTTAACTTTCTTTGGACATTTAACTTCATATATCTACCATCTTAAATTTTAGGTATGAATGGTTTGGCGACTGTTGAATACGAGTGAGCTCTGTCTCTGTCCAGTGTCCTTTTTCTGAAATGGATCGATATTTGGGGGAGTTGAAAGAATTATAGCGACTGAAAATTTGGCTTGAGCCCACCATCATCAAAATTAGTTGATTTTCATCATCATAATCAAAATTTATCTAAATTTATTGATTGAGCTATTACTAGCTTTCCGGTGGTTCAGTCCACTTCAACATCAACTCCAACATGTATAATTTTAGGATGAGCCCGAGTGTGTTAGTTATCGTTTTTGTGTTGACCACGATCTCCGGCCAACTATTGGAAGTGGCGAAGGCCGTGGAAAAAGCTGATGGGAACTTTGAGGCTGCTTTCCAAGGTAAGACTGGACATTAAGCTTTTTTCTTTTAGTACTCGCATGTCTCCGCTTGGCATTAGACTCCGACTCCGCACAACCAAGTTCAAAGAACTTTTGACAACTCTTTATGCAAAAAAAAAACGGTCCAGTAAAAATGTGTCCTCCACGTCCGCGGGAAAAAAAGTAGTTTTGTTCTTTCTAAAAATCCTTTTCTTTTATGTTTGAAAAGAAATCTGTTAAATTCCAATCTGGTCAGCACACATCCATTCCATATAAGCATCGTGCTAAAAAAGGGACCTCCCTCACAAAAGAAAAGTTTTCATTTTCAACCTTTCCGTTTTTTTTTCTCTTCCGCCAGTGGCAACAACCAGACCTATATATTCCTCGCTGAAAATAAGATGTTCCCTTTAAAATATTCACTAGCTGACCACCACCTATCCCTGTCAGCAGAACAACAACAAACTTCACCAAAACAAAACCCATATCCCATTCCATCCATTGTTTCCCTTATAGCCTTTTTAAACGTATGACTCATTCTTTATTTAATAAAATGGGAATGGAATGAGCCTATCTAAACAAAAAAACAACGGTAAGCTTATAACTACATACTACATTTCATTCTCTTTTCTTGTTTGCGCTATATGCATTTCGCATCCACCACCTCCACCTCCAGCAAAAGATTCCATTTGGGAAGAAGAAGAAAAAGTTCCAAAAAGTTTTCTATTCTCCTTTCCTATGAGCATTTCCTCAGTCCAAGCCTGATCCCAAAACAGTTCTACCTTTTTCCCTCTCTTTCTCCTTTCACCGGACATGATGAAAGTCAGTGGAGGATATATATTGCTTCCAGGGAGTGAAAAAAAAGTGGGAGAAGAGGAAGAAAATATCCACCTACCTATTTTTTTCTTCTCCTTTCTGAATAATAATGGGGGCTCAGGTTACCATTCTTGCGTATTGTTATTACGTATTCAATTCATCACCAGAGAAGAAAGATAGTATTCACGGGAGAGAGAGTATCGACCGCTCTTTGGACTGTGCTGTTGTGTTGGCTCCGGCTCTGGTTCTAGACCGAGCCATATAGCACCACCACCATCGCCATTCCCATTCACCACCAAAAATTCCTTTCCCTCCCATTCAACTGTCACTTATCGCGAAAGGAAGTGAGCAACAAAAGCAAGTTTATTTCTGCTAGTGCCTGCATCAGCTCATGTTGATGATGCCATGCTGGTCCGTCCAGTTAAAGTCCAGTCCAGTCGGGTTCAGCTTTCCTTCTTTTGCTTTTTGGTGAACTTGGCTTTTGCCTTTGCCTCCACGAAAATTTTATCTAGATCAAGGAAAAGTTTTCAAGTTTTGGTTAAAAAAAACTTGAAAAGAATGAATGGACTAAAGAATGAATTCTTTGTGGATGCTCATTGCAAATGCAAAATTATGCACATACCTATCAACCCAGCCGGAAAATGAATGAATTTGCTCCAGGCTCATGTTGATGTGCTGTGCCATCTCATCATTCTTCAAATTAACTTTCCATTTATTTCACCCTACTAATTTTCGGCTTAATCCGAAAAAAATAAAAATGGAAGGAAGATGGATGGGTTTAAATTTAAAGAAAAGAGCATCCTCGAATACTTTTCACCATACCCATCTAATAAATAAAAATTTCTTCTCCCATTTTAATTCCATTTTCATCCCGTCACTCATAATTAAAATGAAACTTCCCATTATTCCTCTTCCCTCTTAAAATCCTTTTTCGTTGTCTCTTTGTATATGTATATGTTTTCCATTAGTATTTTCTCCAAACAAACAACGCACAAAACAAAGAAATCTCTCAAGAAAAGGGCTCCTTATCCCTTTTCAAAGGATGCGGTCCCCCTTTTCGAAGGACATACCTAACAAACCCAACCACGCCATACATATACCATTTTTTCGCATCAAACTTTTGCATAAATCCACAATAAATCTGTCCCATCCGTCGTCCCTTTCTCCAAAAACATCTCCTGAAAAAGTACAAAAGCGCAGAGAAAGAAAAAGAAAATAACATAAAATCCGTTAAAAGCTGTCTCTCCTTTCTTCCAGCCCAATCCAAAAACGCTATAGAAAACTGAAATGCTAATAAAGTGAATCCAAAAAATATACTTTAAAGCTTTTTTCCTCTTCGTCGTCTTCATAATATTCATTGTTCATCTCATTTTCCCTAGCCTTTGTAAAAAAAAGATATTTTTGTTGTGTTCATTTCATTCTCCTCCGCTCCCTGTTTTGTTGACTCGGCAAAAAAATATTTTATGTACATACGATACGATACATCGCAGGGAAAACTTTTCCCTACCAAATAACTAATAAAATAAACCAATGTCTAAAACCAGGCGTGGGATGAGTACGAGGATGAATGAGGAATTATATAAAAAGATATTACTTTGCTTTTTGCATTGTCTGAAAACGTAGACAAAACGATGATGAGTTTAAAAAGAAGGATAGGCTCTGAGAGTATAGTACACTGACGATGATGATGATGACGACAAACTGGGAAGAAGACACATTAGCTTATTGTTACCCACGGTCATCCTTCTATGAGGTACATGGGCTTGTCGTTACTCCACTTTCCACTACGGCGGAGATTTCCTAGATGAAAATGAAGTTAAAAGCATTTTGTAAATTTTTTTTGTTTACCTTCCACTTTATTCCAAGCCATTATTATTCCATTCGTACGTATTACATTCCCCGTTTATTTGTTGGGGACTGTTAAAATGGGAATGACTGTTTTCCTTGTGGATGTGGTGGCTTTGCGTTGTTCCTAGCTTGTGAATTGGATTGGATTTTTTTTTTGAAAATGAAACGGTTGAAAACTTTTATCCCATTTTCATTCCCATTCCTTCCTGTTTTTTAAGTGGGTAAGCAAGCAAGTAAGCAAAGCACACATTTGAAAGAAAAAAAAAATATCCGTCTCGAGTACGAGGGGACAAGTTTTTAACTTTCACCGGGAAAGTCTGAAGCAGGAGCGTTGTTCCATGTTCCAATTGAAGGTGAAAAGTCTGAAAAAGTGTTTTGTTTGGATAAGGCAGTGATAGAAAGTTGGCATAATATGGAGATGGAGACGACGGAAGAAAACGCTTGTGTCTGGATCTATCTGTGCTTCCGAAGTGAGTAACTAGGTTTTTAAAATATTTCTTAATCCCAGCCAATTTCCTCGAACTAAAAAATACATATATTCTGGGTAAAGTTTATCTAGGGAAGAGGGAGAGAGAAAAATAAAAGGTTTAAACTGGATTGTCAAATGAATTTTCTCAGCAAAACTATTTTCTTTGGGACTCGTCTCGTATTACAATTGCTTAATTCCACACCACAGCCATGTAGGTATGTATGTAGTACGAGCAAAAAAGTTTCTTTTTGGGACAAGTTAAAAATTCATTTCATTCTTCTTCCTCTCAAGTAAATGTGGTTTAGTGACGGGGCTGGGTTCCCTCTCCTTTTACTTTGATTTCTTTATTATGCAACATTAGCTTTAGGTGGTGGAGGAGCTCATGCTTGTACAGTTATCCTGGATACTTTTTTTTTGGAAAAGTACCTACTATAAATCGAGAAAAAAAGCAAACTCCTGAGATTTCCCTCTATATTTCGAGGCTGCTAAAAAGGAGACAAAGTTGAGGAGGAAAATGGCTTCGTAAATCTGTCATTTGAGTAGAGGTTTACTCAACTGCTTTTCTTCTTCGTTTTTTTTGCAAGAAAAACTTTTTTCCTCGTTGTTGGATCTTTGTTGGAAGAGAATGGAGGATGGAGCTCAGCTGTTTTTGTTCTTTGGAACAAGTTGAATTGAAATTGGTTTTTTTCTTTTTCTAAATCTGACCCAAATTTACCGTTACCTCCGGAGCCACTCAGGCGGAACAAGGTATATATAGGATACAGGCAATAAAACATGAGCGAAAAAATAATTGACAATGGGGGAGCCCGCTGGAGCCCAGAATAATGTGTGTGTATAGTAATGCTAAATCCTTTTTATTCATTTTTCGGATCACCTGCGTCTCCTCCTCCCGATTTAGATACTTTTCTTATTGAGCACTTATACATACATATTTCAATGGAATCGGTCAATGGGATGGGGAGGACAAAAATAAATATTGCGAAAACGTTTCAACCCACCCTTATATTCATTTGTGATACTTCGCAATAGATGTGAAAACTATCGGGTGGGTTATGCAACAATCTCAAACACTCAAATCTCAACTAAATACACTGTATAGATGCTCAATTATTTATATCATTCCACAGAATTGATTTGATAGTCCTCAAATCTGATTTGGTTGATTCGATGATTTAAATTTCTAGTTTTAACCATATGTAATATTGACGCATTGCATCAACCAATTATTATTGATGGGATTTCATCAAACAATTAATTGAAGTATGGCCTATACCGTAATTAATCCCCTCTCCAATCCTTCTTCTCCCAACATTCTCATACGTATCATTAGCATTTTGACTTACCTTTCATTATCTTGCCTTTCCCTCCCATAATTAGTTTTAGCGTGTCCCTCGGTTTCGATTAGCAGATCTCTTCCATTCTCCTGTAAAATATTTCCATCTATCCTATCTGTCCTATTTTGAAACACTTTGAAAGACTAGCCTTACAGCTGTAGTGAGGAAGCCAAGTAATTATAATTATAACTTTCATTAACTATAGTAGAGTATCTCATTTGAATATACCGCTTCTGCAGTCACCTTTGACTACACTACACTCGCGTTAATTCAATATGATAATGACGATGATCATCCCATTATCCCCGTAATTATTATTACGTACGACCTACCACCTTTTTGTTCTTCCCGTTCATGACAAAAGTATGTAGCTTCATATAAAAGGGCGACATTTGCATTTTATCCTCCAACTTCCCTACTTGACATGTGATCTTTCCCAATTCCAACTCTGACTTTTGAGTGGCAGGAACGTATCATGCATGTCAAGTCTCCTCCTCACCTTGTCATATTATGTATTACGGTGAACGTGTCTTGCCTGCCCTAATCTAATCACAGGTAAAATCCAAAATCCGAAGTGAAAACCTGGACTACGAGCCTTATAACAATGATAATATGCTCACCTCCTCGTCCCCACACTACATATTCCGCTCGTCACGAAAGGAAGAAGCCTCAAAATTGCCTTCATCATAATCTTTGCTAACCTGTTCATGTCCCCATCCTATGTACACATGATACTTTTTTTATCTTACTTTTCCCTACCCGCATTACGTACCTACTCGTTTATGACATATTTCGTTCCACTGTCATAGTCATATAATAATAATTTTTCAGATCACTGCCACTCCTCAACTCATATCCACCCAAGTAGAGGAACAAGGAAGGCATATAGCTAGAAATAGAAAAAGCTACCCATTTTCCCAGTCTTCATTAGCATACAATTCCCATCTTGCGGAATATGCCATGCGTGACGATGATGGTTGGTCGACATACACAAAAAAAAACTCCCGAGAAAAAAATGTATTGTGCTCCCGAGTAAGAAAAAGTTACTTTTCCCCTGCTTTATTTGCAATTTTCCACCAAAAAGCCTTCATCATCGTAGTAGTCCCCATCATCATCAGCATCATCATAAGCCAGACAGTGGAAAGCATTCCATATATTCCCTTGCGCAATAAACAGTCAAGGAAAAAATTATTCTGCTCCGGTTGAAATACTAAAAGCGTTTATTTGGCTAAAGAAGCAAATGTGCTTACTTTACTTACACAAATAAATGGTTGGAGCAAGAGCGAAAGTAAAGAGAACCCAAGATACCTAGCCCATGCTTTAAAATAAAGAAACTTTTTTCTTACCTGATGGTCCGCCGTTTCTTTCCATATTCCATGCTCTCCAGTCCCTTCTGCTCTTGCTTTCCTCTGACTTGAAAGTGAAATAAGTAGGTTGTGTTCTTCTTGTAGTAGCTTTCTCTCACTCTGTGAAAAATACGGACTTAAGCTTTCATGTTAATTCCTCTGAAAATGGAAGAAGAAGCGGGAGCACTGTGCTAAAATATGTGCATATGTTGTGCTTTCTCTCAAATTAAAGGTGGGTGGGTGGGAAAATGCCAAAGTGTGTCGCAATCGCAGCGAAAGTCGTACTCCAAAAGAAGAAAAAACTTCCCCATATTTACCTACGTAAGGTAGACGAGTTCTTTCCTCAGAAAAGTTTGTTCCGGTTCGAACGTGCGTGCACTATAAAAATACATTAGAAGCAGAGGAGGGAAAAAACGGGGAGCATTCGACTCTCAAAACATTTTTTTTTTGTTTTTGATTGTTATGCATAGCCATATCTGCAGATACAGATCCATATAAAGCGTTATGCATGCTTTTCTCCGTAAAAGTGTGACACTCCAATGCACATACTCGTACCTACCTCTCCACTCCAATCCATGTCTCAAGCTCCACTTCTAAACAGCAATTTTCCCGAGTTTAAAACTTAGGGGAAAAGAGCCTAATCCAGGGAAAATCAGAGGTTTTTGTAGTGTTCAATTACTCAAGCTCTAGCCGTTTCCCATCCCAATGCTCTGTGGGAAAAGGAAAGGAATGCGAGTAAAAATAATAGTAGCATATATGAGCCATATTAGTATTAGAAAGTGCGAGCGAGCGGTGTAGTACGGTTGGTGACGCATTACAAATGTACCATTACAAAAGCTCCTGCAGCCAAAATGCAGGTTTTTGGCTCCAAACTCTCAACCTCCTCCAACGGCCTCCACTCCAGCTCTATTTTTTCATCCTCCATCATAATCATCATAGTCACAGCCAGGAAGAGGAAGCAGAAGGACCCAAAGACTGGGAAGAGAAAGGTATTTTTTTCATATCGTATCATATATGGAATGGGAGACAAAAGCGTTGTCGGCTGGCAAAATATTTATGGTGGTATGATTCATTGTTCCATTTTTTATAATAGATGCCTATTCCATTGTATCTAGTCCATGTCTTTTCCAGTTTCCTCCATAACGATCATGATGATGGTGGTGGAGGAGGAGGAGGATATGGTACAAGTATAATAGGATGATATGCTTTGCCCGTCGAGAGTCGACACAAAGTCATATCTTTTCCCTCCTCCAGTCACTGCTTCCCAGAGACAATCTCTTCAGCAGAAGCAGCCCAAAATTTAACAATCAGAGGAACATGTAATTTGGGCTGGAATTGGATGATGAAATGAGTCCAGGTAGCCCAAACCACTACTTATCTAGCTGTCTAGGAAAAGCAGTCTAACCGTATCTCTCTTTCTCTTTTAGTTTTTTTTTGGCTGCGGGAAATGTTATTACCTTCATTTCACTCTTATATCATATCGCATCATATCAGTAAAAATGGAACGATTCTGTTTTTTCCTCACTGGAGAAGGTTGGGTTGAGAGAGAGGAGAGTGAGAGATGTTAAGTACTTACAAGTATATTGGGCAACGAAACGGTTCGCTGACTTATCACCAACTTTTAAGGATTCTCTCTCCCTTTCACAATTTCTAATACTGTTATTATTACACTTGCCCTTACTTTTATCTTCTTTTTTTCTGCTGGTGGTTTGGTTCATGGAATGTGTTCATGGAGGTTGAGTTGTGGCTGGGTTTGGAACGAAGAATGAAGTGAACAGTATGGCGGGGTAATGGGAAGTAAATATATTACCTCCAGTATTCACCTTGTATGTAGTCTTTTACTATTATAATTTGGCTCCAAGCTTGTCTCTAGCAAAAAGTATTACTTTTAGAGTAGCAGGTGGAATTTTCAAGTCAACTCGTTCATTTACCTTACCTTCCATTTCATTGTTGGTAAAATACTGTCAAGAATTTTGATAAGGCTAAGCATGCTTATCGGTGACACTTTGTAATTTTTTGATGGGATGACGAGAAATTTTTCACTCGTGCGATATCAAATTCTTTGAATTGGATTTTATAGGAAAATATTCATATTATTTTCCATCACGCACAATTCATTATATAATATTTCAGCTAAATATAAAAACCGTGAATCAGGGCTTAACAAACAAAACTCTAAAACAAATTGTTTTCACCAAACGGGGAAATAGTCCACGTCAGTCCAACAAAATCAAGTTGAAGATTTCTTGCTCAAAGTTCTCGCTTCCATCCATACCATGTTGCTGCGGTAAAGATTTCCATTTCCATTTCTCTCTAGTTTTTTTCTTCTCTAAAAATAAAATAGCAACTACCTACTTCCCTCTTGTCTTTCCTGCTCAATGCATGTAGATATTGAAAAAATATAGCTGCTTACCTAAGCTGAGCATCCTTTTCCTGTGTTTTTTTCTTGAAAAGGGGAAAACAGGAAAGACTTAAATTAAGAGGATTTTCTCCTCTTATCTTACGAATGGGATGTGATGGCTCCGACCGAGAACACATTTCACATGTTATCCCCTTGATTGACACGTTTCCAACTTGTAAGTAAAAAACTTACCTTATTTATTACCACCACTAGGAAAAAGGGTTGCTGAATATAATACTGATACCCCTGTCAT
>JAQGAI010003298.1:0-10942 GCA_034696905.1 Lepidocyrtus violaceus
CACATGTGCATATTACCTTCGAAGTTCCAGCAGGTTTGCTTGTCAAAAAGGTAAATAGGTAGGTGGTCTATGACATGACTCTGACTAAATCTGAATGCATGCTAGTCAGTTAAAGTGTTTTTTTTTATCAGGGTGGCTAGGTGGTTGGTGTTTTGAAATTTCCATAATATTATTTTAGATTATATTTGATACATACATAGTGGCCATATCAGACTGACAAAGTTATAAAAACGAAGAAAACCAGTTCTTTTATTGCCCAGTGTCCAGCAAGTGGCGTTAGTTTATCAATCCTTTTCTTTCAAATCCTCTCATCATCTTTACCAAAAAAAAATGCTGAAAATGGCCCAATTGCTTCCAGATCGGGAAGGTCTCATCGTACCCCAAAAGCTGGTAACCGTTGGAGTAGCCCAGTATAGTGCTGTAAACTTTGATCTGGAAGCTACACTAAACCGTCTGGAGAAGATTGTGAAGGACGCTTCCACCAAAGGGGTCCAGCTGCTTCTCTTCCCGGAAGCTTTCCTTCCAGGCTATCCTCATGGCGGGGATTTAGGAAATGTCTTTGGGAATCATGCGTTAGCAGGGAGGAAAATTTTTCAGCTGTGGCATGAGTCTGCAGTGGAGATCCCTGGACCTGCGATCACAAGATTGTCCAAAGTGGCGAAAGCGTTTAATATGTTTTTGGTGGTTGGCGTGATTGAGAAGGAGGCCATTTCTTCAACTTTGTATTGCACGGTGGTCTTCGTCAAGGAGGATGGAACTTACTTGGGCAAGCATCGGAAGCTGATGCCCACTGCTATTGAGAGGACAACTTGGGGCATGGGAGATGGATCCACAATGCCGGTTTTCGACTCTCCTGTGGGGCGGGTGGGAGCCGTGACTTGCTGGGAGAACTACATGCCACTTTTGAGGACCGCCATGTACAGTAAAGGTAAATTGTAGCACTGATAACAATTATTTATTTTAGAAAAGCTTCTGTGAAATGACTGTGTTTTGATACGTGGGGGTACCATTTCTTTCATCCAGGTCTCCAGATCTACTGTGCGCCAACTGCTGACAACGGCGACTCTTGGGAACATACTATGCGCCACATTGCCATGGAAGGCCGCTGCTTTGTCCTTGGCTGCAACCAATTCACCAGAAGATCCGACTACCCACCGGACCCAGTCTTCCCCAACGCAATCAGCGACCAAGATGGGGACCGAGTTTTATGCCGTGGTGGAAGCATCATTGTCTCCCCTCTCGGGGAAGTGCTAGCCGGGCCGAACTACTCATCTGAGGAACTACTCGTTGCTACAATCGACTTGAATGATGTGATCAGGGGAAAGTTTGACTTGGATGTTACCGGCCACTATAGCCGACCGGATGTGTTCACCCTTTATGTGAATGAGAAGCCGAATCCAGGGATTGTGACAAGTATGCAACAATTAAAGGTCAAAGGACTACTGGATGAAGAGGAGCCAGCCTCCGGGAATGCAAAATCCAAACAACACAATGACAAAGGAGAAAACAATGCAGCGTTGTAAAAAACACTTATCTTATTGGGTATTATGCAAAAATCAATAAATACCTATAGAACTTCACAATAATTACAAAGAATATGTAAATTTTATCGATATGCTAGATGAATTTATTTTCAATTTTTGGGGTTGACGAATACTGAATAATCAATCAAATCTCATAAGGTGGAATAAAGGATTGCATAATTCATAAGTATAATTTGGACATGGGATCAGAGTGATAATTCGGAATAGAATTTAGGCTATACAGGAATTTTGAATGGTTTTCAATCAGCTCGTTACAATCGATCGGGACATCAAAGAGGACATCAGAAAGGCTGCTGCGGCTAGCGGTCAGGATAGTTAGCTTGCTCTTAGTTCCTCTTCTTCTTTTTCTGAAATGGAAATATAAAAAATCATAAAAATTAGAGTGGCTCAATCACGCTAAGCCATTGGCGTAACTCATTGGAGTAAAAATCAAGTGGAAAAGCGAATTCCGGTGAAGCTAACCATTTTAAGTGGCTGGACTTGACAAGATGTATTGGGTCCACATAGATTGCCGCCTTCACACTCAATAAGTGGCACCGGCTTAATTTTGTAGGGGGCACATGTATTGCAAATTTTCAGTTTTGGTGGAGGTTCGCAAGGCCTTCCTGCCGGCATTGGGGGACATTTTGGTTCAGGCTTTGGGCCACATTTTTGTTCAGTTCCGCACTTGCCTGACTCAGCTTCCTTTTCCTTTTCTTCACATCCGCATACGCAGATGGCTGGTGGTGTTAGCAGGCTTATAGGCTCTGGAAATTTTATGTCGTCAATGAAAATTGGAGCCCTTCGTCGTGATGGCCGAGAAGTAGGCTCTGTCTTTTCTTCACATCCATCCTTTACTTCATCGGAGATTGGGGGCTTACATTTAGATTCTTCCTTTGGTCCACATTCGGCATTAGAGACTGGGGGCTTACATTTAGATTCTTCCTTTGGTCCACATTCGGCATTAGAGACTGGGGGCTGACATTTAGATTCTTCCTTTGGTTTACATTCGGACTTGGAGCGAGGTTGGGGCGGTTCACATTTCGACTCTTCATCCTTTTGGCATCCGGACTTTGGGAGCGATCGAGCTAGAGACGAAATAAATTCTTGACAGCTGCGACCGCAACTGGAGGATGACCCTTTAGGCTCTACCTTTTGCTCACACCCGGGATTGGGCGGCTGGCAAGTCTGTTGTTGAGGCTGCTCATATCCACACCCGGAATTGCAACATGGTTGTGGAGGCGGACATGGGCAACATGGTTGGGGAGGCGGACATGGGCAACATGGCTGACATGAAGGCTGTACGCTACCACAGCTGGAGGATGGCGGCTTTATAATTTCTGAACCTGTCCTACGGGGTTTGGCGATTGAGCGCTTACGTATAGAGCTCAGAAGACCTTGACATTCTTCACATCCACAGCCAGAATCAGAGCCTTCTGGAGATGACTGACACGGACATTTAGGCTCTTCCTTTTCTTCACATCCACATCCGGAATCGGAGCTTTGTACCGGTGACTTACATGCAGGCTCTTTGCGTTGTTTGCATCCACGATCGGGACTGGAGGATGGAGACTGACATTTAGGCGGTTGAAGTTCTTGATATCGGTCCATAGGGGATGGACGCTGACGAGGACGTATAGACTCAAGAAATTCTTTACATCTGTTACCAAAACCAGAGGATGGCTGACATGTAGACTCTTCTTTTTGACCGCATCCGCAGCGGGATGGAGTGGTACGTGTAGACTTCACCTTTTGTTGGCACCCGCTATCGCAGCTGGATGATGATGGAGGCTTGCATGTAGACTCTTTGCTTTGTTCACACCCGCGGTCGCCGCTGGAGAATGGAGGTTGACATTTAGACTCATCTTCATATCCACAACCTGATTGTAATGGTGGGATCTCTGGGATCTTAGGGCAATTGTCTGGCTTTTGTTCTGGTCTTGGGGAATCCTCACAACCTTCCGACTTTGCAGCTTGGCAAATTCGTTCCATTTCTCGTTCTTGTTCTTCTTGGTCTTCATTGGAGAGTGGAACTGGCTTACATTCAAACTCTTCCTTTTGTTCGCAGTCTTTCTTTGGCTCAGGAGGCTCGCAACAGTCTTTCTTTGGCTCGGGACAACACTCTTTCTTTGGCTCCGGGCAGCAATCTTTCTTTGGCTCAGGACAACACTCTTTCTTTGGCTCAGGACAACACTCTTTCTTCGGCTCAGGACAACACTCTTTCTTTGGCTCAGGACAACACTCTTTCTTTGGCTCAGGGCAGCAGTCTTTCTTTGGCTCAGGACAACACTCTTTCTTCGGCTCAGGACAGCACTCTTTCTTTGGCTCAGGACAACATTCTTTCTTTGGCTCCGGGCAGCAGTCTTTCTTAGGTTGAGGACAACACTCTTTCTTTGGTTGAGGACAACAGTTTTTCTTCGGCTCTGGACAACAGTTTTTCTTTGGCTCTGGACGTTTGCAACACTCTTTCTTTGGCTCTGGACGCTTGCAACACTCTTTCTTCGGTTGAGGCGGCTCGCAACAGGTTTTCTTTGGTTGGGGACGCTCGCAACAGTTTTTCTTTGGTTGAGGACGACATTCCTTCTTTGGTTGAGGACAACATTCTTTCTTTGGCTGAGGACAACAGTCTTTCTTTGGCTGAGGTGGTTCGCAGCTGTCTTGTGTTGGAGAATCACAAGCTGTACATGTTGCAGCTTTGCAAATCCGCAGCAATTCTTCCACTCGATCCAAAGTGGAGAATGGAAATGGCCTGGATTTAAATTCTTCCTTTGGTTTGTCACATTCGGGATAGGGTGATGAGCGTTGACATTTAGACTCTTTACTTGCTTCACATGCGCATCTGCATCGGTTTATGAAGGTAGACGGACCTGTCGGACCTCTAGCCTCTTGACTTTCTTCGTCATCTTCGTCATCTTGGTTGCTGCATTTGGGTTTCCAGGCTGTGCGCTGGCGTCTACGCTCTTGACGTTCCTCCTCTTCTTCGTCCTCTTCACGGTTTCTCTCCATATCTCGCTGACGTATCCTAGCTAGGATTTGTTCACATTCGGGACCGCACTCCCAGTCTTCGGGTTCTTCACAACTAGACTCTTCCTTTTTTTCACCACACGTAGACTCTTCTTTCTTCCCTTCGCATTCACAACTGGCAAATGGGGTCGAACTAGAATCACTATTTCGGCGTATCCAACTGGAGTTTGGGGGCGTACGAATAGACACCGGGCCCTCGTCACATCCGGGTCTGCAGTTGGATAGCATTGAGACCTCTGGAATCCTCGGGCAACAGTTTAGGCTGGCGTCTAGACGGTCAAATAATTCTTGTGTAAGTTCCTCCTCACGCTGGGAACAGTTCGCAGCTCTGCAAATTCGTTCGATGTCATTTTCCGGTGGCTCGCACCGTTGTTCCCAACTAGAGTTGTTATTCTCGTCCTCATCTAGCTTTCCACAGCAATCATCCACTGAACCTGGAGGAGGTTTGAAGCAAGGTGTATCTGGAATGGATACATTCCCACAGGAACAATCACCCTGAGGATAAGAAACATTGGTTAGCTTAATTTCAAACTTGTTTTAGATTGTGAAAGTGGGTAATGTGAGAAGGCCGATAGGGCTTGCTATGTATTTCACTCATATCGAACCTCTGACATGTTGGTGCTCGCAATGGTGTATTTGCTTGGGAGGACCGATGACCGACGGTAACGGCTTAGCTGTTGAAAACAATACCAAAAGAATAAATTCTGTCTATTAAAATATACTGTAAATTTTGGTTGATTCTGATGATACGATGGGATGGAATTGGTCGGTTTCCAATTTCCAGGGGTGGATGTCACGAAAGTTAAATGCATAAATTAAATATTTTTTTTCCAGCGCTTCCCGTCATGTGGGCGATTGAATTGACATGGCAACTTTGGCATGCCCTTGTCATGACATTTTACAATGCAAAGCAGTCTTGAACTATGGCTCATCATGAATGATGATCGATAACAAAAAATGGCGTGAACATTTTAGGAATCGTGGAGGGACCGAACTCAAACTCAACTCTAAAATAATTTAGAGTGCATAAAACAAAATAAAAAATCCCTTAAAACCGATACACATTTCCATTGACGTAAAAATCTAAAAAAATATTAAAACTTACGTATATAATTTATAATCATGTCTTTTCTCGAGAAGGAAAATGCCGAACCGCTCGTGACATCGGAGGAGGAAGAAGGCGGGTCGGCAGCTGTCAAAGACTTGCCATATGATAACACCGATGACGAAGGAGAGTCAGAAACTCTCGAGTTCTTGAAGAGACCTACCACGGCGGGGCCAACAATTGAGGACTTTTTAGAAGAAGGTGAGTACGTGCTCGCAATAATATGCATCATAAATTAAAATTAACAATTTCAATCAAAGTACAGTTAAAGTTCTCATCCTAACTGCCGAAATTTAGATAAGGAGGAAGTCCCCGCTGAGCCAGAAGAGCAGCAAGAAATTGACATCGCAGAGCTTGTAAATCTTAGTCGGGATGAAGCAGCCTACGTTGCGGAAGAAGTTGTTGGCGTCCTCGAGGAAGATTTAGCGGAGTATATCAAACTAACCGGAACAGTCTTCCTTCCGCCTCTATCCAAAACAGATATAAAGCGGATCAGAATGGGACTGAAGGAAACGGACTCTGCCTCCTCATTCAACTCCGAACTGTCCGACATTCTCCCCGGGGAACCTTCAAAAATCCGGATGGAATATGACAAGTGTGTGTCCGTCTTCCGTGACCTTTCTCTCGTTAACCTCTTCTCGGAAGATATGGTTGATAAAGAGATGCAAGTAAATCTTCATCGGGTGAAGAGGAAGATGCCTGTACCTAAGTTGGATGCCTTCAGCCAAACTTTGGAGATGACATTCCATGCAGCGGATGTGGCCCTGATTCTGTTCAAGAGATATTATCCTCAAGTAGATGACTACAAGGTTAAGGAGCAGCCCTCACGGAAGGCGTCCCAGGAACTGGCCATAGAACGAGCTATGGAGGCCGATCCGTTTATTGACACTAAACGCAAAGGCCCCGCCATCACGAGGATAACGAATAAAAAGCAGTTGCTCCAGCCACTCATGGACAACTACTACAAGAATGAGAAGCTCTGGACTGGATGCTCATTCTCGGGTGAATTTTTGGGCAGACAGTTTTTCAAAGGGAGGTATATGCATCCCAGTGGGTCAAAACTCGAGAGCGAATTCCAAAATGGACATTTCCACACATTCAAACATTTCGGCCAGATCTCGTATCCGAGGGGAGATACCTTTGAAGGGGAATGGGAGGAAGGTCGCTATCAAACGGGCCAAATCACTTTCTGTGATGGGCTCAAGTTCTCCAGCTCCAATTGGAAGTATTGTGAGCCGCCAGATCGAAGGTTCAAGGTTGAACGGTATTATGGAATCAAACCTGCCGGGAAGACATTGTTCAGGTGACAAGAAATTAAAGTTTCATGACAAATTATAGCTTGATTCCCACTCAACAAAAAATGTAACTGAAACATTTATTCATTATTGTTCAACAGCGATGCTAATCCACCACCTTATGTGCCAGGCGGTATGTATGATGTTGGTGATGGCTACTACAATCCTAAAAACGGGGATGTTCGTCGCTACGATGGATTCCTCCAAAGAAGGGCAACCGCAGGGGAAAAACGATGGATAGAATCGAACTGCAGGAGGATCCATGATGCCATGGAGTACGTTGCCCCGAAGTTCCTCACGGAAAGAATTCCAGGATCGTATTGCGACGCTCAGAGGAGGATCCCACTGACAAAGAAGAGATATCACTAAACAAGTCATAAATACATATTACTACGTAAAAAAATCGTAATCCATGCCCATACGAAAGTAACTTATCAACCTAATTACTCCCGCCAGAGAAGATTACAATAAATGATAGAAAGTGTTGATGGAAACTAAATTGCAATAGAAAAGTAGTCATTTCCATTTGTCATACTATTTTGCGTATAAGTTGACGTGCATCAAACATTAGACATTAGGAAGGAACATTTTTTTTAAATGTCGATAATCCTGTCATCATTACATAAAACTTGCCATGTTGAGTCTGATATGTAGATAGCAGTGCTCCATTCAAACTGCTTCATCGGGTTTCGCTTGGTCGTGCGTAGTGAATTGCTCTGTTCTGATCGAAGCCAGAAGTTCAAGCCACTGAGCCACCAACGTAGCTTCTTTAAATGAAGGTGAAGAGAGGGATTGCGTAAACAAACAATTTGTATCTATTTTTAAAAGAGGACTGACATATAGAGACTAGAGTATGAGTCGAGTAGAGGTATAATGGATGGGAAGCGCAATAACGAGACCGAACGTTGCTGACATGAAATATAGCAGAACAGAAAATGAATGATCAATTGCATAATGCATATACATTAGATTGGCAAGGAGTAACAAAAAACGCTAACATAACTGATGACTTTTAGCATGCATCAGCAACCAAATTTTCCTAACTAAAAACATTTTCCTAAGTAAAGTAAGTGATTAATGACGTAGTTTGCAATGGCTGATGTATGCTCCGCTTTAGGGATCGGCGGATCATTTGCATTCATTTGCTCTCAATTTGCCTGTGTAAAATTTAATTTAAAATGCTGCCAGAAATCTCAAGATAGTTGAAAGCAAGATACTTGATTGAATATGAGATTTCTAAAATGTCCACGCCATGTCATAGTCATGTCATGAGCCATACTAATTCAAGATTGTGAAATGTCATGACAAGCTCCAAGCCGAAGCTGCCATGTCAATTCAATCGCCCAGAAGATGGGAAGCGCTGGAAATAAACATTTTAATTTATGCACTTAACTTTCTTATTGATAGTCATCCCTGGAAATTGGAAACCGAATAATTCCAACCCATCGTATCACCACTATCATCCAAAATTTAAAGTATATTTTAATAGACAAATAAGATTCCTTTGGCATTATTTTCAAGAGCTAAGCCGTTATCGTCGATCGATCATCATCGGTCCTCCCAAGCAAATTACATCATTGCATTGCATTGCGAGTAGCACCAACATGTCTGTAAAGGTTTGATATGATATAGAAATACCTAGCTGGCCGCATCGGCCATCTCACGTTACCCACCATCTAAAACTAGTTTGAAGCTAACTAATGTTTCTTATCCTCAGGATGATTGTCCCCGTGGGAGTGTAATGATTCATGACGGACCTTGGTTCACACCTCCTCCAGGTTCATTAATACAAGATGAGTGTTGTGACAAGTTAGATAAGGAGAATAACAACAACAAGTCTTGTGGGGATCAGCAACGGAAGCTACCGCCAAAGCCAAAGTCACAAGACATCGTACGAATTATCACAGCTGCAAACTATGAGGAGCGTGAGGAGGCCATTCAACAAGACTTCTATGACCGTCTAGATTCCAGTCTAAAATGTCGCCCGAGAATTCCAGTGGTCCCAATCGATGACCAGTCCCCAGGACAAGTTAAGGGCTCAACGGGGAAAAAATCTGGTGATAATTCAAAATCTCTCTATTACATTAAAAGGGCATAATTAACTTATAAGGTCGGTTCGAGTTGGGACGGGAGTAATGCGTTGTACGTCATTCGAAAGCTCTCGTTCATCTGAATCCGAATAGGCTATTTTTCTTCCGCGGAAACTATCCTACGGGGTCGATAAAAATATTTTTTTAACATGCAACTTTAAATATTATTTTACGACCCCATAGGGTAGTGTTCGCAAAATAAATGTTCCATATTCGGACTTAAAGTGGACGAGAGAGAGCTTTCAAATGAAATTGATATATCACTTAGGTATATTTCAAATCGAACTGGCCTTACAAGATCCTATCATCGGCCCATGGGTTCCCATGTTTGTGCATAGTGATATTTCCCGGGTAAATCATTAAATTTTCCCCATCTTTCTTATCACTAGTCCCAATCCTTTCCAGTGTTGACATCGAACGAATTTGCAGAGCAGCAAACTATGCCGAGCGTGAGGAGTCTCTTATAGATGACTTCTGTAAGCGTCTGGATGCCAAGCAAAGGCCACGAATTCCACAGATCCCAATCCTATCCAGCTACGAAAGCGGATATGCACAAATCCCAAAGAAATAAATTCCTCCAACTAGACATGGACTTGGGAACACAAAAGACTGAAAATGAAATCCGGCAACTGCACACAAACTTTGTCGTGATTTTCTGAACTCTTCTTCACACTGTCAATTTGAATCCTCTCCGATGAAATAAAACAAAACAACAACTTTTTTCTATTCTAAAATCTTCTTAGTAAAAAAAAATCTAATCGCTGTACATAGTTTTTTACGGTGTTCACGCTGATTTTAAAAATAGGAATAAATGAGACAAGATTTGTAGTGACGTGACTGACTTGAGCTCAAGCTTATGTGCAAATGATCCTTGTGAAATGGGCATGTTTATTTATTTCACTCCGACAACAACTCAACTCACCCATAATAATGTGTAGATCTACATGATCTTAATATGTACTCCACCACATTTTCGAACATCAACCGGAACTACACGGGATTTATCCTTTTTGTACTTGCAAGAGATATCATAAGCAACAGCCACCTTCATTCCATGTACGCGTTCCTTATGTTTTAAACTGGCAAAACTGACGAGATTCTAGTTCAATTGCGAGTGAGGCTCCATACGGGATGTTGTTGGAATAGTAGTAGATTTTTTGAAATTGTCCTTCTCGTACTTATCATTCGTTACTACTCTCACGATATCTCATTTTTCTTCCAATGCAAATTCTTACAAATAAATTTAGGTTTGAGTCAGTACTGCAGAGCAGTCGACACGGAAATGCTTTTCTTCCGGTTCACTCGTAGCTTGTAGCATAGCATTGAACTGATCTGATAAAACGGGAGGATAATTTTTCGCTTATTGCCAGTGAAGAAAAGACAAATGTGGATGTTGTAAAAAACGTCTCTTTCATTCTATTAATAAGTAGTGTAGGTTAAGATTATTTGATAAAACCGTATATTTCTGTTTGTTAATTTTCTTTATCTTAAATATGGTATAATTTTATAATTTTAGTTCTTCGTTAAATTATTATAGAGGTAGATGTTTAGAATTAGGTTAGTGGAGCTCTGTAGAGCTAGTCCTTGTTAGTGGGATATGGGATCCCCCAGCTCAAGTAGCGATAACCAACTTCCGGTTGAAGTTGCTCATGGTGGTGCTTCTGAAGTTATTAATTCACTCTACTTTGAAATCCACTCATCAGATGAATTCGGTCGGTATCTTGTGGCCAAGGAGGATATTGACGAGAAGACATTGATTCTCACGGAGGATCCGATACTGTTTGGACCGACGGATGATAAGGATTTGGAAACTGATACTGTATACCTGTTCTGCTTATCTTGTTGCAAGCAGCTTACAAGTAAGCCTTGCGAGACGGAAACCGTTCACCATTACCTTTGCTCAAA
>JAQGAI010003299.1:0-10941 GCA_034696905.1 Lepidocyrtus violaceus
CCGATCTGATTTTACAAAACGCTGAAAAGGCGAGCGGAACCCATTCTAAAGGTAGTACATGGTTTAAGCCTGTTTAAGCGTTTTTGCTTTGTTCTCTCCTCTCCACTTTTGTTGTATGAGAAAGAATTCGTCTGGGTTGATTTTTTTTGGCATGTGTGCTCCTCAGACTCAGGCTCGTCATGATTTATAACAATGATGATTTTTGTCCTCTTCCAAGCTTATGCTGAGTCAACGAAATATATTGGCTTTTAGCGTATAATTTAGAGTGCTGTATGAGTGGAAACGAAAAAAAAGAATGGCTAAGAATAAGCTAAAACTTGGAAGTGCGTTTACTCACTTTGATTAATTAAATTTTACTTGCTAAAACGGAAGAGTTGCTGGCATCAGGGAAGAATATTTATCCATTTGGGATTCTTGGGCATGAATCATAATATATTTTTTACTACATTTTGGATACCTACATCCGGTATAGTTATTTGCAGACAGTGCTACATAGTCATCGTGATTGGGTTTTAAATTAGGTACTCCAGATTCTGACTCATCCTTTCAAAATTATAGTTTCCTAAAAGAAAATTAAACTTGAATTACGGTGTCAAATAAATGACTGTGGGAATCTTGATAAAAGGAAAACTGAAAATATTCCCATGAGGCTACATATATTTCAGAGTAGATTTTAGTGTCAATTCCAAGTGTCCAGTCAGTCTTTAAATAGCTCCTTATTGTCTTTCTGGGAATGGGAATATTTACTGACGTTTGAGAATCTTAGTTTCATTAAGTAAATAAATATTTTATTTTTATACCAAAATATTGTTCTCTTATGTTGCAACTTTTAACTACTGTCTCGCAATCAAATATTGCTGTTTACTTTCCTTTGGCGCATTTAATATAATTGTATATGATAACTTGCTTAGTTAGGTAATAATATATTTTCTTGTTTAAATCTGGAACAGGCAGACTGGAATGGAAATAATTCCAGCAGATTTGCTGAACTCTATATTTGTAATTTCAAACTTGCAACAATTCACTCATTGTCAGACCAGACATCCAAAAATGCGTCTCTGCAAAAACATGCTGGCAGTGGGAAATAGGCAAACACGTTGCACGCCACCATCATCACTGGTCTGGTCACCGTACCATGACATGACACGAAGATAACATGTTATTGTTTAACTAACAAACAATGCTACCTAATATGAATGACCATAATAGGCAGACCTAGGTACACCATAACAGGCAGTGTAGTAGTGGTGGTATGACCATGACTTTGACCATCCAACTCACTATAATATCAAAGGTCACTACATAAATGATATATTTTCCTGTTGATTTTGATTGCAGACGAAACCCATCCATTATGCATTCCTCTAGCTATATGTTGTAGGGGTCGGTCGGTCGGTACATGTTTTATTAGATGAATATTCAGTTGAAGGCAGCTCACTCATTAAAATTCAAAATGCGGTTCACGCTCTTCGTCCGCCTCCCCCAAGTCGCTGTATCCCATTCCGTTAGCCGATTGCTGCTCAAAGTGATCCCTTGAAAAGGAGAAGCGTTTGACACTGGGACTGAGGTTTCCTCTCCTCCACCTATACACTAACAAGTTCAACTAGTTATTATTATCCCTTTTATATATAAATCCGCTAATAGGAAGATTAGCAGAATACTATACATAATTCTATTTAAGCTTACATAAGCACTGGCAGGGTTATACCCAAGTATATTTAGTAGCTTAAATGCGGCCACCGGCATGCCACGATTTGCCTACTTATTCTAAAATAACCTTTTCAAAATCATTCCCTTTATTGCCAATATCACGTCCTATTTCCTATCCTTAGCAGTCCCGAGAATTTAGATGGGCCCATCATCCTGCCACAGTAATAAATATTCATCATCATCGAAAAACGATTACTTAATAGGATTCCCATGCAAAGAATGGAAAATATGGGAGACCTATAGCACTGTGTACACTGTAGCTGGTGGTGGTACTGGTTGAAGCTATGCTGCTGCTGCTCCCAAAAGGAACATCCTAAAATAAAAAAGGGAGATGGAACGATGGAACAAGGCCACATGATTAATGGCAGTACATAATATATAGGAAAACCGTAAATTCGTTGGAAATGACAATGAAAGTTTTGCATATAAATGAGATTTTTGATTTTTTTCCCACTCACTACTATTTGTCGCGGACATGATCATGAAATATAGTCTTTTAATCCAAGTTCAACAACTTTAGAAACGGCCTGTCCATATACATATCATATCCCATTCATATCATGAGTCATGAATGAGAGTCTATGTCTTTTATACTGCCGGCAATGCAATCAAGGGATAATGAATGCTAGTAGGAATGATGGCCATAATCATAAATTGTATTGATTTGATTCGTTTCGTTAATATTCCTCCCTTCCACTAAAACGACTAACGACGCTAGTTTTTCATGTCGAGCTGGTGGAAGTGGAAAGAGTAACAAAGCTTGGAACTTTTATCTAACATTTTTGAGATGTTAAGTCATAAGCAGGAACACAAATTCACTCCACTATATTTAGACTAACGGCAGAAACAAAGTATGCAATGACGAATGAGTAACGGCCCAATAATAATAGGGGCTCTTGGCTATAATGTTCTTGAGATGAGAATTAAATGTTTGTTGTTGTTGTTTGATTGCAAAGCAATAGCATCATTACGTAATATGAGCTGCTCCTGTTTGTTCAATCAGCTATAAAATATCTCACTAGACTAGGTTGGAGAAGAAGGGCAATACCATTTCCAACAATTTTCTGCTCATCATAAAAATAGAATGCCTTGGACTAAAAAAAATCATCAAATTTTGTGATGGAAGAGGAAGACGAGAACCTGAACTGCATTCAAATATCTGTACATAACGTCCAGGTGTCGGGAATGTGTTACTTTCGCATGTAAAGAATGGAAAGTTTGAAAGATGATGAATGATGAATAACGATGTATTTTTTTGTTGCTTTCTCCAGGAACACGGAACAAAAGCCAGTGGAAGAGTTATCCTGACACAGGATGTGTTGGCGATCAGTTTCATAATTTTCTCCATAATTGGAGCGTGGAGGGACTCCTACGGAATAACAATCTTTGCCGGACTGCTCCTCGGCTTGAGCACAACTGCAGCCCACAACTCCTTCCATCTTCGAGACAGTTTTCGAAAGTACTACTTTGATCTCAGTGCCTGGTCTTCGTATGAGTGGAGAATTACACATGCACTTAGCCATCACCTATTCCCGAACACGATATTGGTAAGGTTTATATTTATATTACACAAGTCATATTATCACATCTGAAAGTAGCTATGTATGTATTTATGAGAACGCTCCAGTTATTAATTTCATTTTAGTTTCCACAAAGGGTGTCAGAACAGTTTCCTTTTATCTTTTCTCCCCGACTCGCCAAAAATAGATATACATTACTACTGATATAACGTAACCTATAACCAATTTTGTTCTTGTATTATTTTTTTTTCGGGTGACTGAAGGACTATGAGATCGCAGTGTTCGAACCTTTCCTCGAGTTCTTCCCAAAACAGAATAAAAATTTCTTCCAGCGATATGGCTCCATCCTCTATGCTCATGTAATTTATAGTGTGATGATGCTACAGGACTTCTTGAGACGAGCTCATTTATGGTATCAGGGTAAAACCAAACCGAGACCGGAAAATTTTATCGTTTTCCTCGAGTTACTTACGTACATTTATTTTGCTCCTTCCGTTTGGGTAAGTAAGAGAATGATATTTAAAGTCTAATATAATACATATTATTAATAGTAGTGAGAAAATGCCTTCATATCAGCTCTTTAACGTTGTAGTCATACCTTTAGTAAATCCTTTGAAAAATGACTGGAAGAGGAGGAAGTGGGGAGAAGGACTTTGTCACTAGGACAGAGCCATATATTCACCAGCAGCAGTTCTTTTGTGACGCTGACGAAGCATTTTCTAATTAAGACAATAACAATGCCCCAGCCCATTTCCTTTTGTCTTGGTTTTATGAAGACTTGAGTTGAGGAGAAGAGGAGAGAGGCTTCTTCATGCCATGCATGCACATTTTTCAATCCAAGTGTGTTCCCTTCTAATGAAAAGATAGCCTTCCCTCCTCCTTATTAAGTTTTCTGGAATATGCGGTGGGGTTTTAGGCGTTGGACATGCATAATGTAGTCTGCTCCTCCAAGATGCTCTTATGTAGGTTTATCTAGATTTTCTTTCTCTTCTTTCCCAGGCTGGAGTACGGTGTTGGCTTGTGGTCTTGACGGTAGCCTCGTATTGGGTAGGTCTTGTTGGGATCAATGCAGCCCATCATCATCCCGATTGCTTTCACGATGGGGACGAGGCCAGAAAGGATCCTGATTTTGGGTGAGTAGTCACTAGTTAAGTTAAGTAGTGAGCCACTCTCTCCCTCTCTATAAGGAGGAGGGGAGACAAGGGATATAAATTAAAACCACTTTCATTAATTTGGCTGAAAGAGAGTGAAAGACATAATCATCCTGTGGATGTTCTCCTCGCTCAGATTTCCGGGCATATTTTTGATAACTGATATAATATGTTTCTGTGTTATGCAACATGATATGATATTGGAAAGAGGCTAATACGAATAGCTGGAAAGTATACCAACGATTCACTGATGCATCTCTTTTACCTTCATATTTCATAGGCTATGTCAACTGGATGCCACGGTTGAGAAGGCGGACGAATTTCATAAAACGGAATTTGCCATCCTTACGACGTTCGGTGAGCATCCTCTCCATCATTTATTTCCAGCCGTGTGCCACTCCAAATTGCACTTGCTGAAGCCGATTTTTGAGCAGACGCTGGAAGAGTTCCTGGAGAAAAATCGGTCATTATCTCAACTGGAACTGTTTGTAGGGACGCATAAGCAGTTTGCCAGAACTACAGGGAATAAGAGGAAAGATACGTAAATATCTATCTACCTATCTACCTTATTGATACTGTGGGATCGAATGGGAACCTTCCCAATCATTTGTGATAGTACTTACATTAATTTAGTCATTTTGTAATAACGATAATTTGTAATTAATGATTAAGAGGTGTTTGTGTAGTAGTGTAATTTGCGCCAGTTATGACGATACCAACCGCTCAATGTTAGTTTTAAGGTTAAATTTAATGTGCTTATTAATTGTATTTTTTATGAATTACTGTCATTTTCAAATATGAACAAATAATACCAGAATTAAATATGAAAAATAATATGTAGTAGTTGAAAATAATTGTTCTTTTATGCATTCGCTTACTGAAGTAGACAAAAGTATGCAATCTCGAAAGGTGATGCTGCATTTTTGACGGCAAATGATATGATGGGATCAATTCAGTCAGAACTGCACTTTAACATACAGATAGTCTGTCAGTTGATGACAGTATGTAAGTTTATTTGCAGTTACCCAACATTGTCGAGGAGCCGAAATTGAATTTGTGAAATTTCTGAATGTGATTATCCAGTTACCGTGAATGTGTCTGTCTACCTTTCCACTTAACCATAAGCATAACTCAATTAACTTTGAAGCTGCAATAAATTAAGTCAAATTTGAGTAACCGGAGCATAATCAACAGGATTTGTCAAAGGAAAGGAAGTCATTTCCGCTGACAAGCTAATAACCTGTCAAAGTTCATTAAAAATTACCAAACCGAAAATGAGAGGTAGTTATAAACCTATTACATCAGCTACATATGCATCAAATTGATTACCTACTTTATCCTGACCTACATATATAAAGGCCAAAATATATTCATAAAAATTCACTCAAAAAATTGATAGACGTTTGGTACAAATATCAAGTTGCCCCATTTTTAAAATAATATTAACTTCATACGCTAGTTCAGGATTTCTAGTTTGCAAAAATGAATCCCAATTCACTTAGTTTCGTCCTAGTTGCCTTCGCATGTCTCCAATTAAGTCGATTTATAAGAGCAGATCCAGTTCCTGAACCTGACGAAGCTCATGCCTGTATGGAGAAGCTCATGCCGGATGACAAGAAGGCAGGGATGGCCGTAATGGAACTGTGCAAGAAGAATCTGAAGCTAGACAAAATCCCCAACTACGACGAGGTTGAGAAGAATGGCTTTGACGATAAGGTATAAGCATAATAAGCTCAGGCCATTTGTTAATTTTATAAAAGAAACCGAACAACAGCGATCAATGGATTATTTTAGAAAAGGCCATAATAGCCTGATATATTAACCCAGAAGTTTTCTTTCCCTTTTCAGTGTTTCGCCAAATGCAAACTAACGGAAACGAAAATCGTAAGTCAAGCCATTATCTAAACGAACCATTTATTATTATTATTGTTCCCTATAAAATTTATCATTCCGAGTCTCTCTCTTATTTGGCAAGTTTGGTGACAATGAATGACTTGGCTTTGACTTTCCCTTGCTTACATTGTCATTTTTGCACAATGGGGAGGGACGTCTATATTACAGTTTTTCTCACAAATTCTTTCTTTACTTCCATTCTGTTTTCCTTCCTTTTGTCTAGATCAACGACAAGGGAGCCGTTGACAAAAAGGCTGTGGAGGAATTTGCGAAGAAAGTTAATCCAGACAAACAAGCCGATGTTCTCGCTCTTTGGCAAGCGTGCTCCGACAGTATAAGTAAGTTTTTATGGAGTTGGCTTATGCTCATATAGGAACGCGTCACATTCATTTTTAGATGACTTTACTTCCACCATCATATTCCTATTCAAATTGCATTAGAATAAGAGGATGATGATGGCAGTTTCCAAAAAAGAAATTGTAATGTTGGTGCTCTGCTGCTGCCAGTACAGGCAGTACTATAGCTTGTAATGTAAACAAATCGCTGTTATCATTGAAGTTTAATACTTGACAAACTTGTAAAACAACACTTCAAACTGTTATTTTAACTTCCTGTTCTCTCTCTCTCTCTCTCTTTCTACTTCCTAGTGAAAACAATGGAGGGGGAGGGCGGAGTTAATGACAAAAACATTTGTAAGGCTGCAGCCATGCTGAAGGCCTGCTTTATGAAGGGAGTCACAAAGGTTTGTTCTTTTCATGTTAATTATTAATACTACTTAATACCAAAAGATTTCCAAATCTATTCGGAAGTTTTTATTTTTGTTTAAGTCTTTTCATTGTTTCCTTTAAAATCTTAGGAAAATCTGTGCTAATTATTGTATTGCCCCAATTTATCGTAAGTAATAACCTTTCCGTTTTTAAACTTGCTTGTTTTTCAGTTATGCTAACAACATTCAACATACAGAGCCGTCCTGTTCCCGTTCTAATTACCTGTTGACCCTGCACATCTAAACCGGATTAACTTTTACTTTTCACTGCACAGCCGACAAGCATAAATATCTACCTACTACCTACCATTTTCTTCTGGAGTGAGCTGATTGTTTGCGAAATAAGTTTGCAAAGTGGTGAGTGGGAGAGCAGTCAGAAAGCAAGAGAGTCACTTTTTTTCTCCATTTTCACCTTCTCGACTTCTATATCATCTTGATATGATGGTGCTGTCATACTAGACCTTATTCTCATTCTCTCCTCTCCTTAATTAAACTCTGGGGAGAAGCAACCTTTTCTTACCAACCTTGTTGAATCTATAATTATACAGCCTTTTAAACAAGCACATATATTCATATACCTACGTATGTATCTATGTTATAATGACTCTTCACGTGTAAAGCTCTTTTCCCTCCACTTTCTCTCTGAAATAAACTGAAAGCGTTGCTCTTTTTATTGCACTAGCGCAAGTATAATTTTCACTGTGGATAATTTTTGGTCAAATCATGTTCTTGTCATTTACACCCCTTCTCAGCATTCATTAAATTTTCCCTAATGATCCCGGCTATATATAACGCTAATTGGAGGTGTACACTTTTGGCTTGAACAAGCTTAAATGTACGTAATTGCTGCAAAACCTTTCTCCTCCATCCTACTGACTAAACTAACATCTTTATGACCATCTGTGTATAAAATTCAGCCATCATTATTATGAAGGATCAAACTGGGTGGAATAAACAGATTTCTTTTTTCTTCAGAAAAGAGTAGCCAACCTGAATAAAAAGTAAGGAGCTGAATGAGTGTGTCCTCCCGTGTCCCCTTTCCTCTCCTTCAAAGTATGAAATGACTTTGTTCAACTTTCAGCCATCCGCTTCAATTCCATTCATTCCACAGTTGACTTGGAATGCAATGGGATGATGATGACCATAAAAAAGCTCAAACGAAAAAAAACAGATTGTATCATTGCATTGCACTCAACAAACGACTCAACCCCACTTTCCTCTGCAACAATAACCGTAAATTATTAAGAACAAGCATGGAAATGACTCTCCCGAGGAGGAAAATGAAGCCGGGTAATTGTACTCAGGGCAAGGAGGCCAGCCTATCACCGTCACAAACTGGAATTCACCAGGAACAGAAAACAAAAAAAAAGCTGTGCCACGCCAGTGGCAAGGCAAAACAACATAGGTAAAGCATTATGATGGTAACATTATATAATAGCATATTTTGTACGGGCCTCCTGGTTGGCACACCAAATAGGGAATACGTACGTATCAGAATCAGAGTGAAAGGTCGTGTTTACTTTCACCCACCAACCAAACCAAACCAACAGTCCAAGTAACAAAGTCTCCAGGATCTCTCCATGCATCAGTGATCTTTTTACCGGAGCGTGGAATAATATCCTCCTGACTTGATCTCTCCCTTTCTGTTTTCTATGGCTTAGGCTGCTGCCAAAAAAAGTTGAACAAACAAGAGCAATCATCATAGCTAATATAAGAATGGAAATCATAATTGGAGCAATGTACTGTAACTTATTTTAAACAAACAAGCAAGTAAACAAAGTGGTTAGTGCTCTTTTTTGTTCTCCTTCTATGGTCTGTCCTCTAATTTATAGGGGAATGAATTAGGAGGAAAATCAGTTTACTCCAACAATGGTCCCATTATCAACAGTCCCCGCTTTACCTTTCTCTCATTCGGATTATTTATTTAGATGGCTGAAACCACTCCATAATGCATGCATGTAGCTGTGGAAGGGGGACAAATATGAAAATTGAAAAAGTTGATGTTCCTACAGAACATACTAGCACCCACCCATTTCTGACAATGAGTGGGAGTTCTGGGAACTGGAAACTACTGCTGCTGCTGGACTGAATGCTCCTTTTGAAGTTTTTAGTTTATTAGTTTCTTATTTAGTTGGTATTATAAATGAAGTGGAAATGGAATTACTTTGTTGTGTTGTGAAGCTCTGCCCTCTGGAAGATCCGTTGACTCACACGAGTTTAGCTGGAGGACAACTTGTGTTTTATGTCTTCCTCTTTCAACTTCCATACAGCCAGCAGCCCAGCATAATAAACAATTTCCGGAAGTAGTCTGCGACTGTCATTTAGAGCATATCATGGGAAAGGCTTTAGCTTTTTCAGGATATTGTTCGGAATGACTCATTCCGAAATTTATTTTATTGTGATATGGTCTTAAAAGCTTTATAACAACTAAGGATATTTATGTAACGGACTGATCTTTAAGAGCAGTTCAGGGAACTAACAATCATCCCCAGTTTATGTTTATGTAGTTTACATTATCGCATTACAGTTTACAAATACTTTTAATTTGTTTTAATTGCACTTTACCAAATGACGCTTAGCCTGTAATGCACTGATACTTTCTCTGGAGAGGAGATTCTCGGAATATTGAATTTAATCCGTTTATTACAACAAAACTGTTTTCCCCCATTTTTATTATTCTCTTCAACCGAAATATAAAATAAAATTCGCTGTTGCGAGACGGGAGCCCAGGATAAAGTGAAGGAATACATCTTTAACGGTCCACTAAAGTTGACAGGACTTTTAAAGCATCATATTGTTCACTGGCCATGTTGTTGTTGTAAGTGCGTAGAAAAAACAACAAAGCTGTTTTCTGGACTGAAATGTAATAAGCTTTTTTTCTCTCATGATGTGGATGATGATGGAGCTAACCAACAAACAAATTCTTTCAAATAAATGGGAAGGAAAATGTGGTGGAATAGAAAACAAAACATATATATTTTATTTTTTAGACAGGTCAAGTGGTCTAATAATGGGCTTGTTTACGTCATCCAACTAAAAAAAAACAGGAATCCTTTGGACAGACACACCGTTTGTGTTTCATGAAAGAAAAGTAAACCAAATTGAAATATACATTCCTACATACATAGGTAGGTACTTATGCCACATCTAAGGCTTCCAACCACCGCCGGAGAAAGCTATTTTGCCTAGTCCCAATTTTGCAGTCTCAAAAATCTTCAACCTATGTGGCTATTTTTGGTTTCAGGTTTCAATAAGATATAGTTACGAGTACATTTTCATAGGAAAGGATTTTTTTTCTCCGAGATTTGTTTCTTTTGATATTTCTGCATGATGACATGATAAAAACTGGAGGAAATTCGATTACGCTCCGCTCCACCAACTTTCAAAGTAAGCGAATGAAAGTCGAATAAATCTTGAGAAAGGTGCAGTGCAATGGTCAGAGCCAGTCAAGAAAGAAAGGGCAAGAAGATGACAAGGATGAATGAATCCTTCTGACAATCCTCCCACCACTCCACTTCCTTTTTGCTCCTCCGCACTAACTGGCCCTCCAAGATTAAGCTACCCCTGAAGGTTTGTCGATAGAATGGGATTTTGTTTCCCATTGAAGAATGAAACCCAGAGCCACTTCCACAAGTATCAAGCAGGCTAAGAAGCGTAAAAGGAACTGTGCCTGATCCTTCCCCCGTTCTATTTCCATGCAAGAGAAAATAGGATTTCCTCCTCTGTATTTATATGTATTGTAGTGGAAAGTACAAAGGTAAAAAGCTGTAGAGATAAACACAGCATTTTCCCTTTCCAAGGATGGATGCCCAGCTCCCTGGAGCCCCCATTCAATTTTCCATTCCAAAGTACAAAACATTTGTTGGAAATACGAAAAGACATTTTAACTATGACCTGTGCG
>JAQGAI010003300.1:0-10941 GCA_034696905.1 Lepidocyrtus violaceus
TTAGGAACTGCAGGGCAATTTATAGCAATTTTCTTTACTAATGCGTCTATCCACACTCAGTAGATTCAACTGTTTCCATCAGTCATTCTAAAACGATGCCCTACATAGTAAAATCCCTACATAGTCTAAATAAAATAGTAGATTTTATAAAAAAAAGGACAAAATAATAGGTCATTAATAAATAGTTTAATTAAGCCCCTTGTCAGTCGGGGTGAGGAGCTATGCAAACAATATCAGCTTCGTGTGGGTAATTAAATTAATTGATGTACAGTACTCTAACCTCGGCCTGTTCTTCTTCCTCTAATCAGTCCTTTATATCGTGAAACAAGACTTACATCATCTTTTTTTTTCACGGACAACAGACTTTTCCCGAACTTTGGAGTTCCGATATTGCATTCCATTTGTTCTACATATTGTCAAAAATGCCGAGACCGGCTAATTTGCTACATTGCTGGAGTTCTCTGCTCTGTCCGCTTTCCCTTTATCATTTTAGTCCAAGAGCAGACACACAAACAGTTTGGGGGACAAGAACTCTAGAGCTTTCTCCTTGAAAGTGGGAAAATGCTTTTACTGGAGTGACGATGACTTACTTAAAGTGAAGGATGGGATTTTAGCCCAGTGCTCCTTATTAAGAGCTATTTGTTCATGACTTATTTCAGATTTTCCAGATGGGTGCTTCTTGACGTAGAGTAGACGGTGTTTCAGCGATCGAGATGGTGGTGGTGACTACGAGTGGTGGGGATTTCGATGTATAATTTTATTTATCTGAACAAAAACTCCAGCATGTTCTTGTCTGTTTTTGGCATGGGCAATTTAAACAGTCAACACGCTCACGATCAGTTCTTCGGATATGTTGGTGCTACTAAACTGAAATTAATCATGGATGATTAATAAATTATAAAGATTATGGAATAATAAGGACTATATTTAAGTTGTAATTAAGGAGTGGAGTGAACATGGAGGGATGACATACAGTTTTGTTTAAAAACGCTTTAAAATAAAAGTCTCCCCATCATCGTGAGACCAACATGAAGAACCAAAGAAGCTGAGACTGAGAGTAAAAATCGTCAAGGTTGGTGGGGAGTCAGTCAAATTTCACATATTTCTACTCCTTTCACTGATGATGATGTGAACTTCCCCCCCCAGCATGGCGTAGCTTCATCACGGTTTGTGGGGATTAATGAGCTCACAGTGTCTCTTCCTTTGCATATGGCATGGGATATTTTTAACAAGGGAAGAAGGGTTCGAGGAAGTTGTGTGAGGCATCTGGACTCGAAAATGTAGAGCATATTGGTGCGGACTCTTAACTTTATAGGAAGATCAGTTATTTGTTTTGTGTTTTTATTTAGATGTGTTTAGTTTAAAAAAAAAGTTCGGTTTAACAATATCTGAATTTCAAAAATGGATTTGAACAACATCTCGGCGGATCATCATCATTGCTGCGGTGAGCATGAGTAGCAAGCTAGGAAACTTTCTTTTCGAAGATTAAATAATGTGTTGTACATCACTCCGTGGTGCGGCATATTTTGGAGCAAGCATTCATATTGTAAGTTCATGCAAAAAAAACATTAAAGCCTTTTATATGTCAGCAGTACATATATCAATTTGGTTTTCGTAATGAAGAAATCTACTTTTACATATGCTTACAGACCCTTGGAGCTGTGCTGTTCATACGCTATGTAATTGTCACGGCCTTCCTAACATTTTTCAACGTAACTGATGTAAGTTGACTAATCTGGTAATTTACATGATTGGTGATTTTTTACAGATAAACTTATTTTTTTAAATTAATATTCCTTTGTAGGTGATTAAGGATCGTATTACAGGATATCTGCTGCCTTTCGTGGCGTATATTACGTTATTCTTGGCGTTTGGGATCGTAATTTTTCACTCTGTCGAAAAGGTCTGTGATTTCACATTGCCCCAAAAATTTTGTCTTTGCTATTAACTAAGGCTTGAGCTGATGATTGATTAAAGTAACTGATTTGATTTTCATTTATTCACAGGAATATTTTCTAATACTGAAATGGGCTACTCTAGGATTCTCCTTACTCCAAGTACTTGTTCTGGTTGCTCTATACGTGTTGAGATTCCACCCTGCTTACGAATACCGGCAATTCCCATTCCTGCCCGTCTCCATAACGGATGGGTACGTACACTCAGGCTTTCAAACACTCGAAGGTGGAGACCACGCCGGCGGCCCAGCGTCCCCAGACCACCTTTCAGAGGAAAATTACTCCTCAGAGTTCCTCCCAAAACTGACGAAAAGTCCTGGCGGGGCATTTCCAACAAGTGCCACAAGTGGAAACAGCGGGAGTAGCAGTCGTCACTTCGGAAGTTCGACATCAGACAAGGGTCCCAGCTCAGCAGAAATACCTGGAGGGTTGGGTGCTGGTGGTGCTGGTGAGAGTGTGTCGGAACTAGAGCCGGTGCCCACCGCCCCACCAAACAAGTGGCTGGCGTATGTCTACAGCTTGACAGTACTCATTGTCATGACTGTCGTCTCACTAGCCTACTTGGTACTCTTACTAATTTACGTTCGTCTGTTGATCTACGAAGACTCTGGCCATGTGTTTGGCCATGCTCAATCCGTTACCAGAAATGTCGCTTTCTATGTTCAACCCCAATTTGCACAATCAGGAAACTCAGACAATAAACTTACAAATTCTCCTTCGCTTGCACTTCGGAATCAAGCAGTTCACAGTATGCAACAGGCTAATTGTACACAACCTACTTCAAATACTCAAATTCCTAGTGAATTCTTGCCGCAACCACATATTCAACAGCAACGGCACCAAGTTGGAAATCACTTGAAGCCAGGAAATAACATAGAGCCCAACACAACTCAGCACAAAGATGTAACACAACAACAACAGCAGCATCATCGCCAGCAGCCACCCACCTCGCTGCAGTCACACCAGAACCAACAAAACCATATTTCCCAACGATCCCCAGTACCTCCTGCGCGTGAAATGCAACAAAACATTCAGAACCAGCAGCAACAGCAGGTCATCACAATTTATCCTCAGAAAGGAGGAGGCTACACATCATCCTCATCTTCTCCAAGAATGCAGGTGAAATTCGCAAAGCCTTTGGAACAGCATCTCACCCCCACGGGATCCTTGAACCAGTCCCATATTCACGGTGGGGAGCTCCCCGAGCCTCCCAGAAGTTGCTTAGTAAATTCTGTTGGGAATCCGGTGGGAACTCCACAGCAGTGCAATAATCAGCAACAGCAGCACCTCCATCAACAACAACAACCACCGCCTCCGCCCCCACCACATCATCACAGTGCTCACATGATGCCTCCACCACTGCCACAGAGATTAGATTCCAGGAACCACCCTCCTCCACTACACGGAGGGGGTCAATTCCCGTCACCCATGATGCACGGTCCGCCACAAATGGGAAACATTCCACCATCACTACCTCCCTCCCATCCGCATCACCATCCTGGACAGCATGGTTTCCAACAACAGCCACCTCCGCCGCCGCCGCATGCGCATATCCAGGGGCAGCCAGGCCCCGCACCGTATACACATCAGCAACACATGCCATATCATGGGAAGAGCCGAGCTCAACAGCAAAGTTACAATGACATGGTGGACAACTCATCATATCTTGTATTCTCTGGAAATCCGAACACTTCCAATGCACCCCCGCTACCACCTTCTGCTCTTCACCCTTCTCATTTGGCTTCAAACACGCATACCTATCCACATTGCTCTCAGAGGAGGCCTAGTGGTTCAATGGTGTAATGATATTGATTACTAAATTACTACTATTTTCCTAATTCTCATCAGTCCCGTCATTACGTACTCCTATTTAATTTCCTTTCGACTACAGTCATTAGTACGTACAAAAACTACCAATTAGTCGTAAAATGTTCGTTATGTAGATAATCCTATTATAAAAATAGGTACTTATAATTAATGTGATGTTAGAGAAGACTTGAAATTGGAAACCTTCTTAGGAACTCTTGTAGATACCATACAGTCGTACCACATAATTATATAAAAAATGATTACAAACATGATATCTTAGATTTTTAACACAACACAGAACTACATTTATGTTTTTCCCATTTCCGGTACAGTGCCATTTTATCAAGTTTTATTTAACGACAAAAAAGAATGTAGTGAATTTACCTAACATTTTACCTCAACAAAGAATCACTAACTTTGATGTATCCAAAGATTGCAGACTAACACAGAACACTACTTCAGTACATTACTACTTAATAGACTTTCTCAGATAGACTAGGGATGATATATTATCTAAAAAAAATATATAATTTATTTTCCTACGCAAAAACGTGAGTAAAATACGTAGAGACTACCGACAAACCGGGGATTTAAAGATTCATATTTCTAATTACTAATACATACATACATGCAGATGTACTCACTACTGAACATTGCTAGTCTGTATTGTTAGGAGAGGAAAAAAGTTAACGAAGAAAGTAAAAAGATTGTGTTGTAAGGCTGTTAAAGAGAGATACTGTTGCAGGGTGAAAAAAAACAAACGTGTGTGAAACGGATTAAATTGGAGTCTGTAGTAGGCCTGAGATCCCTAAACAAGTAAATTGGTTAACATTTTCAAGTACCTTAATCACTATTTTTCAACTGTCGACTGGGCACTTCCAATCCAATCGTGATGAGGATGAGTATGAAAGCATCATGCTTCAGAACACTCAAAAAGGTAAAGACTTTTTTTTGCTGAAAGTGAAAGTTGGTCAATCTTTGGAAGAAAATTGGATAATATAAGAAAAGAAAGATTATATAAGAGATATTTATTCAACAGATAACTAGAGGAAATGGAAGAATTTATTGTCACTAGACTCCAAAAGAGTAGACGAATTAAAACATACAATTAAGAAACGTTTATCCAGGATAATTAGGCAGATTGCGGATAAGTTTAGATAACGTAACAGTTCTAGACGATCAGTATACAATATAGACTCCCACTCGTCATGTCAAACGTTTATCATTCGTACTAAAACAAATAGGAAGCGATATTACATACCTATACATATAAATAAATTCAATATTTTGACATGGGAGTAAAAAACATAACGTACCTGGTACTAAAATAATTATCTCTGTAGATCGTACTAAATGACTTACTGGAAAGCAAAATGAGTTTTATAATAATTTGCCCCCTAGTCGCGGAAACAGGAAGTTATTATTGATGTATGCAATTTTTATCGTAAGTTGTAGGATTGTTAGGCAGGTTGGGGTTCAGATTAGTCAACTTTAAATAAACAATGATCGATGTAATATTACTAGAGATTTAGTACAAAAGGTAACTTAACTAGCAGCAATTAGCTAAATATATAAAGAGTAACAAATATAACTACTAAAAAGATATTTAAGATTCACGTAAATTAACAGAACTGTGAATTGTAGCTGCTAGTATGTATACAGTATAGGTAAATAGCATACAATGAACTTTCCTTAATTTTGAATGGATTTCTGTCATGTTAAGTTATTTATCAGGTTGCGGTGACTGGGATGAATTATTATTACCTCTCAATTACTTTAATCATCAATTTATTACTTACAGAGTTTATTTTCAGATCTATAATAATTCTAACGAAGAACTGACATTTTATTATTATAACTTTCACCTTCAGTATTCGGAGATTGGGAAGATGTGTAAAGATTTATTTTTCTTTATTCATATTTTACAACTAATCGATTCATTTCTAATTTACCATGTGCTTTCTTAGCCGAAGTAAAACGGGCTCCTTTTTAAATGCAAAACAAAAGTGTAATAACATGTTTTAGAAGAAGTAAGCAAAAGTACGGTTAAAGGTTCATCGGTTCACGCATAATCTATCTTGGTGGATAATAATGTTATGCAGGATGCAAAACCGCCACTTACACAACAACCTAACGATTGATTAATAATTATTATTAATTATAGATAGTTCCTAGTTGATAGCTATAGAACACTTTATGGAAAGTATTATGAAAGTATACTGACTAGTTTTAGTAGCAGTTAGACATAAGCGTATGGGAGGGAGAAATCTAAAATAATTAGTTAAATACTGTTAAATTTTAAATCTGATCAGATAGTTAAATTAGCAGTTTATGTACATAATCATAAATAAATAACAACCACAAGTTATCATCAGGTACGATTTACAACAAGAACAACGGTAGAAAAAAAGAAGAGGCTAGTAACATACATACATACCTTACTTATTTTAAAACAAGAGAAGTTTAGTCCGTAAAGGAGAACTAAGGAATTAATTAATAATTAACTGGTAGTTTCATGTAAATAAGGATAAGGAGTTGGCTGATTGTGAGTTAAACAGTAGATTTGATTTGGCTTCAGTTAAAAATTAGAAAAGTAGTTGCACTTTGAAGGTAGATCGATTGAGATAAAGGAAGGGGGAAAACTTTAATAGTCTGTGATTACTACTCCAGTACACTTGTATGAAATAATAATAATAATTGATAAGTGACTTAAGTTATAAATACAACGAGAGTAATACTATTATTCAACACTTACTACAATAAAGTTAAGTAAAAAAATCAACTAACCAAAAGTATTCATTACACGAATTTTTCTCACATGCATGCATGACACATTTTATGAAACAAACAAACAGAGAGCATGATGATGGATGATCATTATCGTCAATATCGTCATCATGATTATGAAAAGTACTCGTCAAAAGTCAATCATATTTCAACTAATTACGGAAAAAATAAGAATATACTCTATGCTAAGGATTATAACTAATAAGGTGTGACGTAAATTAAAATGTGCAAAAAACGAGCAATGATTTAAACTTAAGAGATTTTTTCGTTAAATAAAATTCCGCATATATATACATACATACGTGTATATTCGGAACGTGGTTTGTAGATTTGACTCGACACAGTATTGAAAGTCTCAGGAGAAAATGAAACAAAAAACGAAACAACTCCGAAATTTTGACCTCGCCTCCATAATTGATAGTTACTACATTTTGATTTTCAAAAGAAAGTGGGAAACCACAATCATTCGTTTGTGTCCAAAACTGAAACTTGCCCTGCCACTAAAATCCGCTTCGCTTTTATCCGAATCATGTAACATGCGTTTCCTGTTTAACTAAATAATTAATACCACCTCTACCTACTAATTTTGCTTGCGATCCGTCAGCTTTTTTACTCTAATAATGTCTGATGCTGTATTTAACCTTAACCATGATATTACCCGTTTTTGTATGTACAACTCTGCCTGTGTAAGTAGGTTTGTAAGTAAAGTAACTGTCTTTACATTGAAAAATTAGGTAACTGTACAATATTTAATTCAGTATCATCATTATATTTTCTAACTGTATCCTCTTCAGAGAAGATAAGTTTTCCTCCTCCACTCAAGTTATTTGAATAAAAAGTTTCAAGGCCTGCAAAAACCGAAAACTCAACATTGACTTTTATGACTGTTTGTGTGCAAAACGATAAAGAAAAAAAACTATTTTGTTTTACAACAGTTTCAAAACGACGGAATTAAGCGTTTTGATTACAAAAATGAACAGCAATCTAAGCTAAAGCGAAATCTTTAACGTAAGCTGGGCTAATAAAAATCTCATTCGGTAAAAAAAAAGTTTTACTCAAGTATCAAGTTGAATTGAAAGTATTGAAACATTTCAAGAAGAAATTGAGGCTGGTCCTCCTCCTCCTCCGACAAAACTGACGTAAAGATAGGGTTTTCTGCAACAAAGAAATCTCTGTTCGATTTTTAGCAAAAGAAAATCGACAATTTCCAAATAACTCAATAAAAACTTTTCTGTCTTCATTTCAGTGCTTTTTTGGAGTTTGCTACAATTATGCTGCTACAACTGTGAAAGTTGTTTTTGTTTGCACTTAAATTTATTGCATTGTTTGTTAAGGACTGTTGTGCTTTATGACGTTGCTCGAATAGGGCGAATTGAGACGAGAAGCTCAGAAGAAGATTTAACAGTAATACGGTATTATTATACTGACTTATTTAGTAGGCAGATTCTCACTAAATTCTCAGTTGCTTTGTACTTGGCCTGCTAAAAAAAGTTTCTATAATAGTGGAGGGGTAAGAATGTAACTGCATTTTTCTATTGCAATTTTTATGCAACTTCCGAACATAAAAAAACTATCTGTAAATATGACGTAACAAACGAAATTTTTGTGCAAGCAACATCTACCTTCTTTCGTAATAAACTAATACTGTAATCAAGCTAAGTAGCTAACTTATACGTATTTACATACTGTATTGGCAAAAATGGTAAATCGATGACTGGTAAAAATTTGGGAAACGACTAATCATACAATTTGTATTTAACAACATTACTAAAAAAATGTAAATAAGTAAAGGCATCATCATCGTTTTATATAGGTACTTTCTGCACGACAAACTCCAGAAGCATTACGTACATATGTTAATACTGTAATACTAATAGAAATACATATGAAATAAGTGACTTTACAATTAATTTATATTATGTAACGTACTAATTAATTTACTAACACTTTATTCGTATATAAAAAATGGCAGACTAAATTTTACGGACATTGTAAATATCTAAACACGTAAGTGATAAGTTGTACAAGGGCACTTCAAAGGAAGGGAAAAAATTATTGTAAATTTGCATACTTCATTAATAATTGAGAGTCAATAAAGTACCTGTATATTTGACAAAAAAAAAATTACAGTTTTAAGGAGCATTTTCTTGAAATCAGCCAATGAAAATAAATCCAATGTTTTGAACAGGAGCTTAAGCATATGTTGTAAATTTTTTCGTCTCACACGGTTTCAACCGTTGAAAACATGCTTAGGCATTTTTAAGTATAAACAAAGAACGTGGAAGGGAAAGCCGATTGGACCACCAAATAAGTTTCGTCTGATGCAATATTGGTCGGTTGGATTGGGTCCGGTCTGGGTGTATATTGTGCCATATTTACCAAAACTAATATATTCGAGGGCTCGTTACAGTTCCCACTAATTGCTACTCAACCTTTTACACTACAGTGCATACCTAAGTAAAAAAAATCGGAACGGAAGAAGATTGACTTGACTTCAACTTTATGTTTACCAAACCGATTCCTAACGATCCTCCTAAAATCTCATCATTAGAGATTTGTTTGGGTTGGAAATTTGCCACTGGGCTGTGTCAAGTGTGCCATGTCTTTCCTTTTCAGTCTGAAAGCCGATCAGACAGGAATGGATCTGGCAAGCATTTAGTATAAAGTATAGAGCTTCAAACAAACTGTTTCATATATATCCCTTCCACCGACATAGGTAAGCAAAAGTCGTGAACGACACGATGATGGTAAATGTTAAATCCATCACAGCCTAGCCAACAAAGAAGGTCACATAAATGTCGTCAAAAAATCAGACACTAACACTGCACTGCTACTACTGCTAGTATAGTGGCATGTGTCATGTTGGCAAAGCAGAACTTTGTTCCCCGTTCTACTATTTCCGAGCTTTTTGAGCAAAAGCGGATGGGAAAGCAGAGAGGAAATGTTTTTTTATAATAAGGCAGTGCTAATGATTAGCCCTGGTTAAACAAAGCATCGTATCATCAAAACATCCCACTCATTTTACAAGGGTTCTAGACACGGTTGCATGCTGCAGTTTCCACATTGCACTTTCTGATAATCCGGCCGGTCTCTCGAACTAATTCAAATGGTGTAGTGTAGTAGTAGATCTGAACAAGCAAAAACTTTCATTCACAATTTGATCCATACTTTATATTCTTGGTAGATGCGGCATTGATCTAATCTGCATGCACGAAGGAATACAAATTGGATGGATAATAAGAAAGGTGGATTTTCTCTGCATCGCAAACTTAAGACCTTAGGTAACCATATTAGACTGCTGACTACACTGCACATATCTCTATTATTACATTTTCCAATTCATAAAAATATTGTGTCTTGTCTAATAAATCTCTTGAAACTGTTCAGTTAGCCTTGGTGCATCTCTCCATTTTATATTTTTAGTTTCATATAATACTATATTAGACGGTGATATATTGGTATTGCTGGTGCATCGGAATATTTTCCCCATATATCCATTCTCATTAGATCACGCCTTTTTTCTTTGCAATATGCATATGAACTAGCTTACCATACTGATTGTGAGTGATATAGTGGCTGCATAGACAAGTCCAAACT
The DNA here is from genome assembly GCA_034696905.1 of Lepidocyrtus violaceus. Lineage (NCBI taxonomy): Eukaryota > Metazoa > Arthropoda > Collembola > Entomobryomorpha > Entomobryidae > Lepidocyrtus > Lepidocyrtus violaceus. The sequence continues at coordinate 10,149 of JAQGAI010003300.1, forward strand.
AAGTTTCACGTAGTTTTTTTTTGTGCGTGATGATATTTTGCCATAATATCCACGTTGGCGAATCATTTGCCCTTTTCGTCAAAACTGCAGTTTTCTCAAGGATTCATTACATCATCGTAGCGTAGCATGTTTCTTTTCCTGAAAGGAAATGGCATTATGAGGAGAAAGTTCTTCATTCTCTAAAGTAAAATCCATCTTTTCTAATCCCTTCAGAAGCTGCCTTATAATTAGTAAAGAGATGAGTGGTGGGTGAAAGAAGATGTCTGTAGAATTGGCATTCTTTTACAGAATTGAGATGCTTCTTGAAGCAGGTGAAAGCTTACTATCGGTGATCGTCTTCAGACGTTATTATAAGTAGTACTATTAGATTAATATTCTGCATTCCATTTAATAGCGTAATTTCACCTAAAAGCTGTTCTGATTCGCCGCAAATTTAGTTGGCTACAATTTTATGCATTGAATGGCATTTTTGAACGTCTTATTTACAACCGTTTTTGTAAAGAAAAAGTTCAAGCGATCTAGTTTTTTAACAGCAGTTTGGAAAGATACATAATTCTTGCACACAATCATAAAACTAACTCTACATTTGTGAATCAAACATTCTGAACCCTTTACATCCTTAATTTTAATCTCTTTCGAAGCAATCAAATATGCGAAAATGTTTTTTAAAACAAAAGTCATGCATCCCAATTCATAATATAGCGAAATTTTTAAACTGTAATTGATGCTAGATTCATTAAATACATAAACTACCTACATTGAATTGTACTTAACTAATGTGAATAATAAAAAT
>JAQGAI010003301.1:0-10941 GCA_034696905.1 Lepidocyrtus violaceus
GGGTATATGGGCCTATTCAGTCGGGAGGTTAATGTAGCCGTTTTCTACGTACAAAACTACACCAGTTTGCAAATTTTTATGCAAATCCGAGCGTGGCACCCTGGGACCTTCCATTGTAAATATGATCTGATCTAGTTTTAAATAATATTGTATTTCCAACGCTAAAGAACAAACTTTCTCCGATGAGGGTTCACTCATAAAGTCATTCTGTTTCATCAAATAAAATAAGTTTTTAATGAGTCTAAAAAAAAACTTTTCTAATAACTCTGACATGTTGATCTTATCCACTTTCCACTTTTTTTTCTTAAAAAGGCCAAACATATGGGTTACCCAAGGAAAACAAAGTTCACCGTTGATTATGAGATGGAGAAAGTTTTTTTTAGCTTCAAGGAAGAAAGAAATTAGTAATTGACTTAAGCAAAGTAATTTATTACCTCGTAATATTGATCCTCATACATGTTCTGCTGTTGAGGAAGATTAGGTAGATCATCATAATAAGCATCTGGCTGCGCTCCCCCGGGTTGCTCTGCCATTGCCCATCGGTTTGCAATATTCGCATCCAAATCATAGTCTGAGGGAAGGACTACTTGCTGTGGGAGTACTTGGGCTGCTGGATAATAGTTAAAATTTCTGCGCTGAGGCCAAGCTGAGACGTAACAGGTAAGATTTAGCCAAACTATCAGGGTAATTAGAAGGGGGCTGTAGGATGATGATCTACTTCGTCTCGTTGTTGATGGGGATGAGGTGGAGTATGGTAATGAGCTGTTATTTGTAATCTTCCTGCTACTTCCATCCCGTCTCTGACAGCTGCACAGACTCTCGTCCACCCACTCTCCCGCTGGTGAAATGGAATATGTTTCGGTTGCCATATTGTTCCAACTCTGTTCAACTCCCATCTGAAAATGAAGACAGTATTTTTTTTTGGTTTTTACTGCCGCCTTATCAACATGACCATAAAAATATGGAAAGGAAATTGGGAATATGAGAGGAAAAAATACGAACTCAATTTATCATCCCACCGGAGTATAAAATCTATGTTTGCCCCGGACTTAACTTTATTTTATGTCCTATATACGAAGAAAAGATATGATCATGGAGGAAAGGTCTATATACGCCCACGTGTGGAGGATTTGCTTTCCCCTCTTCTCCCGTTTTTTCTTCTTCCACCGACAAGGATATCGATCGCCTACTTATATCCTGATATAGTCACATTTCAGCAAGATGATTACGGAGTTTGTTGTCCCATATGCATGGAGATATAATATAGCGTACTTGCTTCCTTTTTATATGGAAATGGGATGATGTTTTGGGGAGGAAAATAGGTAAGTTAGCCTACATGAATAAATAAATATATATGGGATATTCTGCGACAACTGCTTGTTGCTTTCCCCGGCAGCTTCGCTTGCTTGGTATGAGTTTGGAAGAATGGGAAATCCGAAAGTTTTAAATTATGGAATGGGGATGAAATTTCCAAAACAAAGCATTTAAGCTTTTTGCTTCCAGACATTCCATCATTTATTTTTAGGTAAATGACATCCTGCTCAAAGCTACTTCCTCTGAGAATGTACATTATATTATGAGTAGGATGAGTGAAAGGCGGGCAAATCTTTTTCTCCGTGTAAGCCACACTCAAGCACAAAGGAAGGAATTACAATTAAAGCCCCCTTATCCGTACATTAGCCCCAACTATAAAAACACAATCAGCATAATGTTACCTGAGGCAAATGAAAAGGAGGTTTATTTAACTTAACGTGGGTTGAAGCCCTACTGTATGAAGTGGCTGTCTGTCTGAACTGTGGATATGGAGGAGGTAGGTGGATCGTATGGTGAGAGTATTACCGAAAATAACTACATATTTTCATTAGACTTTACGATAATTGCCAAAACATTCTGGAGACTGGAGCTACGGAGTAATTTTGCCGTTTTGAAACCTTTCAACTAAGGCTGAGGTGGGGTAATGGGAATGGAAATAGTCCACGTCTCGGACTTCAGTAATGAATGAAGATATAAGTATATATGTAGACATGTCATACTGCTGAAGCACCAACTTTAATTACGATACGATAGGTAGCCTACCTTAAACTATGTATTTGGTTGTTAGATGAATGATATGATAATGATATAGAGTGGGAGGAGGACTGTGAACAAATCTTGTGGATTTGATGTCTATGGCTCATGTCTGTTTAAGCAGTTATGGGAGGCATACTGATTCGCCTGATTAAATATTGATGAAGATGGGAGAGCAAGGATAATGAGGATGGAATATCCACCTATTTGAACAGCTCAGATTGATTTTTTTTTTGCAAATCGAACCATTTTTGTGTGTTGAGATGTTGAGAATAGGAATAGGACTACAAATAAGAATTCGTTTCTACTGCAAACTTCCAACTACATATTTGATCATCACATCGTGGCCATTCATTATTCACGTTCAAGTCGCAGTATGCAGTTTTACCTTTTTATCATGCTTTTTTACCTTCAAATTTTTGACGTAATTTAGCCTTGAACTATAAAATAATCATATGCTTTGCTTTCCAATTCATATCAATCATGTTTCATCATGGAATAGTTTACTTTCTCTAAAAATGCTTTCATTTACTCTTGAAACATTAATGAGCTGTTTGTATATGTCACGTCACGTCATAGTTTACAATTTTTCAAGGTTGAAAATTTCAAAGTTCAAAGGTGAAGTTGAAGACACAAGTGTATTCGAAAGAAAGAAAACTTTGAAAAAGGGGACAAGTCTGTTGAGAGCCTCAGGCTGTGAATTGTCGGTGACCTCCCATATCACCTCTAGTTTATTGTCGGCCTTGCTGAAAGCGAGACTCGATCTTCATTATCATTAGAGATAACTAACGGCACGAAGGACAAAAGAAAGCAGGATTGTTTTCTGATAAGTAATTTATCTTTATGGGAAAAAATGGAGTGAGTGATTCATCATGAAGATAATGAGATGCTGCTGTCGCGTAGTCTTCATAATGAATATGATTACGTGATTAAAGCGTAGCATGCATTGTCTATCTTTATTTTTTCCTGCTCATTTCCCCATAAAACAGGAAATGTTGTTTTTTGCTTTCTCCATCTCCACTCATCTCATTCTCAAGGAAGATGAGGGATGATAAAAAAAATGCTGCCACGATTCTTTCCTTGGTTCTTTCCTCTATCATTTTCTATTTGATTAAGCAGCCGAGCATGCATAAATCTGTTTTGTTTTGATCTGATCTGGTGAACCATACATTATTGTATAGGGCCATGAGGCGTAAAATACTTTTTTTCGTTGGGTTTATATATCCTTCAGCTTAATTTAATTTGAGGGATGATGTTTTGAATTTTCTTTTGTAGTTTTGGCATAACATTTTTTGTTTTCCTTTCTAATCATTAGAGCTGCTGCCGCCACAAAAAAAGTAAACATTCCCTTGGCATGATGTAATTGAATTCTTTCCCTTGCTATTATTATCTTTCCCTATTTTGGTTCAACAACTTTTCATTATGTGTGGGGAAAGTGATGGGAAGCCACAAAAAAACAAAGCTGCCTGCTGTGCTTGTTTTTGTATCTTTTTCTGGATAAAACCTTGTTTGTTATTACTTGAATTAACGAGACCTCTCTGCGGATAACAGCGTATAGCGTAGTATCATATTACTAAACTGCAGAGGATAATAAACTGTTTTAGTGAGTTGGCGGCTCCAGTCCAAGAGCTGATATAGAAAAAAGCAAGTTGAAGGTTTTATGAAGACAGTAATTTCAGCTGCCAATTCGTCATACGAGGATTTAGGATGATTACTCAAGTGCAAGTACAAAAATAGTTTTTTTTATCTTAATGTCGTCATCGCCGGCTAAACTTTCTTCTAACTTAGAACTTTGGGTGAAAGTTTAGCTCAGCAACTTGACTTGACGTCAGGTACAAAAGCCAAAAAGTATTCTATTCTCATGACTGTGACGCGCACGTGCGTGTTATGAAACTCGTGTGCCAAAATTGTAATATTTTGTAACAACGGGTAGAGCTAAAAGCTATTGAATTCCCAGCATGCTGACTGAGAATACCAATGAAATGCCTGGCAGTGAAAAACAAGACGGGAAATTTCGTAATTCGATTATTCTTCCACTCTGCTGTATGCATATTGATTGAGAGCAACGAGGACCGCAGAAAAATTCTTGGGATGTTGAAAATTAATTTAATTAACTCCTTGGATGTGACTAGTGGGACTGCACTTTCTCTTAAAATTGTATGAAAATAATCTAAAATAATTTTGAAATGGTTTGAATATATTTTGGTTGTACTTACGTAAATAGGATCCAATATCAAATGTATCAAATTGCCCCAAGCTGATACCCACTTTTGATGTAGAACTTGGTAAAATCACGATACAGCTATGGTACTTTTGCAAAGTTTGCTTTCACTTTTTCCGCACACAGCGATATTTTTGCACAGAACCGTGCGGACCTGTTGTCACTTCAAGAGCACTGGAGTAAATGTGAGCAGAACACTCCAGAGCTTTGGGATAAGGCATAAAGACAGAAGGAGCGAAGGAGCCATGAGTGGTAGAGTAGGCCAGGGCATTCCGCATACCATAATATTCCTGGTACAACGATAAAGTATGAGGAGGCTGATATGTTTTCGTTGGAGTAAATGTTGGAGGAGTTCCTTCCAGCCACCGTTACTTTCAAATAGGCTCCCAAAGCTGGGGAAATAGTTCGTTCTGGTGGTGGGGGGAAACAGTAGAAAGTTGTGGAAGTAGTAGAAAGCATCCGTTTCATCTGTATTGTTTTTATGGTAGTTTGGGAAGGATGTAACGAGAGGAAGGACCATGTCATACCAGACAGCTATGCATATTGTAACCTGTTCCTATTGTTTCAGACTTAGACAATGTAAAATGGATGGCAGGAGATGATGGAATGGGACAAAAAAAGTGAAACTGGTAGCTCCGGGAAGGAAATAAATTAAATCTGTCTTCCCAGAAAAAAAAACAGATTATTTTTGATTCTCTACTTTGTAATGAAATAATTTTTTAAAGTAAAATTTATATTTGAATGAAATGTTCAAGCGAGTCCCTTAAAAGTTTCATCATATCACCAGTTAGCTATTTTGAACGAAATCATCACTTAAAACCACTTTGAATTCCGAGGCGTCAACTTTTGGTCTGTCTTTCTATTTCGTTTCCATTCCCCTGCATATTTGCTTAAATCAGTTTTTCAAAAGTATTCCAAAATTGCGCAAGAAAAAAATGTTGGGAAACAGTGAAGTGGTTGAGGCTTGTAAATTCCGTCATGCCTTTCATTTCTTCGTTGTTTTTTTTCCATCAAGCTTCTTCTCCGTTTTTATCCCATTTTATTATACATACCAGTTTTACTTTACATCAACTCATGAGCATGTATCTTTATGGGAGAAAACGCTATCTCAGATACTGTCTTGTAACGACATCGTAGTTGCAGTCATAACAAGGCTTCCACCAACACCCACGCAGGATTCGGCGCAAGAACTGGTCTGCTATCTGTGTAGCAACGCAACAGAGCTTACGTTTTGGAGGAACTATGACTGGAGCCAAAAGAACTATCTTGGAGAAAGCAAAAAAGAGAGGAATAAGCATAGAGAGTCAAGCTATCATCAGCAGCAGCTGGATGTTGGCTTCTCCCCCAATCTATATGAGAATGGTGAAAGTTTTAGTGGAGAATATTTGCAATATGCTGAGAAATGTCATGTATGCTATGCTATCGTACAATATGGGCTGTGTGCAAAAAACTGGCTTGCTTTCCTCCACCGCCATCCCAGTATACGCTTCCAGACGTATATCCTTCTCATCCTTCCTATATCCTAAGCATTTTTCTCCGGACGGCAATTTCTCTGAATGAAAATTGGGCTGCGGGGTTGCTCCACCGAAAGAGGTTGTTTCCTCCCGCCCCACTTCCTCCCATTCAGTCCCCTTAGGTCGGTTGAGCTCGGCTCCAGTTTCTGACGCATTTTACAGGCTGTATTTTTGCGTCCGCCGGAGTCATCAACATATGTGAGTGGGTGGGAAATGGTTGGGTCTAAAAATAGAATTTTGCTCCAGCAGTTAGCATTTTTCTTTCAGTTGAGAAAAATGGAATGGCATTGAGAGCGCGGCCCTTTCATATATCTCCATACGGTACACCTAGCTTAGTTTAAAATAAGTTGAAAGCTGTAGTATAGCTGGAGAAAATTACGGGAAGGAAGGATTTTTTTTCTACTCATAGTTCACTTCATTCATTGTCCTGCATTTGTATTCTTCCCGTGTCCCGTGAAATAACTCATACAATTGCTGATTCGGTTGAAGTTGGTGTTGGTATAAGGCCGGGTTAGAGGAGAAATTGGGAGACAGTCAGAGGGCAATTTATAATAAAATTATGTCTGCATGGATAGCATGTGTGGAATGGATTATGTAAGCACATTCCAGCCCTTAGTGTCGCATCCGTAACGTAACCCAATCAACTCTATTTTTCCCCAGACTGCTTTTTATTGCGCAAAATGCTGCCCGATAATTCTGTTCGTGTGAAATGAAATTCGATTTGATAACCCATTTTGCATTCTGAATACACCACTGCCTATTATAATGATATCTCAGGAGGGTATGCATTTATACTTTCTGCTATTACTCTAAAGCGCATCCTTCCCTGCACAAAAAGTTAATTTCTTGGATAATTTTCCCTCTTGATTTATTTAGCCCTATTAGTCCACTCAATGACTTAAGCAGAGAAATGAGAGCTTTTTTTTATCCCCGTATACAAAGTGGTTAATAATCCAGTTAAGCAGGGGGATTAGGACCTCTTTATAGTAAAGGGTTATTGAGGATGAAAGAGCGCTGCTGTTAATTACTGAATGAGAGTGGGGTGATGGAGCAGCTCAAGTAAGTGCCTACTTGTAAAATGCTTATGATGGCGATACACTGTTAAATGGCAATTGCACTATTAGCCCGCATAAATATTTTTACAGTCCTGTATCTAAAGAGTAATCGAATCAGATACATAACGGGCTATGAATACAAAAGGCAACAAACTCATTCATTAGTGAATAAATCGGTAGTTAAAAAAAGAAAAGGGAACTACTTTGTTGAATTTAAATCGGCTCTTCAGCTCACACACTAGTTTTGCTTTCGCTCATTCCTTTCTTTTTAGCTGAATATTCCCAGTTCCTGGAAAACATAAACTGTTTTTATAATCTGCGACGAAGTGTACCTCTGCCTCAGCGTAATATCGTAAGTAAATCGAATCGAAAGCAAACAAGCAAAGCAAATACGATTTTCCACCGCCTACAGCTACTACATATAGATATTTTTGATATGGAATGGATATAGCAGATTTCCCTGTTTCCTCTGTTTTCTATTCATATTATATCATATCTAGCTCATATTCGTTCATGTGCAATCCAAACGGCTTCTGTAAAGAGGCTTTACTCACTTTAAACACCCTTGAAAGAAGCCCTACTCATTTCAATGTTTCGCAAAATTATAAAATTACATGCGTTATTTCATACTTTACCACCAACGTGAAAGACAGTTTCCTACATATTTATAATCATATTTTTTGCCCAGTGAATATCACAAATTTTCTGCACTTTTCATATCCATTCACGAATGAAATCATATTACTTCCCCCCCTCTTCCTGTATTATATTGTTTACATTCCTCATGGCTCTATTTCCGCTTTCACTCTTACAAAAACATCAAAATCTATACTGTTGGTGATCCAGTGAAAGGAACAGCAGCCTACAAAGTACCAAAATACCTACTGTTATTGTCAACAACACCTACCATTCCATGGCTTCCTCCTCACAAAATCCTTTTGTTCCTCTCAATGAAAACGCAAAAAAACTATCTATCTGGAGAAAGCCACAAACAAAAATCTTTTCACCGATATCTATTTTTAGATCAAGGGGAAAACCATCCCATATGCTCCTCTTTCCGGAATGGCCTATCCATACACGAGTGAGATTATTTTTCCTATTTTGCTCCATGATGGGCACTTTACGCCTACTCCAGGAGGAACTCTACATCTCTCTCCATCATCTTGGTAAACACATTAGGAATGCTAACAAGACCGGAGATGGGACGCAGTGGATATGACTGATTCTCTGTGATCTCTGATATGACTTCCCATTCCCATACACGTAAAACTTTATCATATCCCTTTCCCATATTGACTCTTTTTAAATATTGGCTAAAAATAGAACTGGAACGGGTAGGACTGTTTGATGACTAGACCAAAAATAGAAAAAAGTTTTCACATTTGGTGAAAAAGCCGTGGGAATAATAAACATTTCGAGGACGAATAGGCACGACTCGTCTTACTTTTTATAATAGTTTTTTCCTTATTTCTCTAGACTCCACCTTTAGTTACTTTTTGAGTTATTGTTCGGCAAAAGTATAACGAAAATGGGGGATTCTAATATAATTTTATACCTTTTTCCTTCCAGCTTTCTCCACAAGATTTTCATCAAAAATACTTTCTTTGATAAAGCGTGAAGGATTGTGCCCAAGCATAACGCAAAATAATTTCCGGGCTTAAAGAAAGAAGAAAGAAGTTGTAATTTGTCATCCAATTGGCATTAAATAAAAAAATCCATCTAAAAATAGCAAATTCCAGTAATATCTTTTCGTAACACTTCCTCTTCCTTCTTTAACGTTATTTTTAGAAATCACGCGCAGAAAATAGCGCATATGGGAAGAAAACTTAAACTTAAACTTATTTGCTAAGCCTAAAAGTATACGTTTTGGGTATAAAAATTACGGACGAAAGTGCTATATTTTTACGATAAGCGAGCAAAGCTATAAAAAAGGGATTTTATTATAGAAAATATGCCTCGTTTTTAAGAAACCGATTACAAGAGAAAGTTACCACTGTTTTCCCTCCAGCTCTCAGGACAAAGTCAACATGCAATATTATCTACGACAAGGCAAGCCATGTCAAGTTTTATGTGGATGGCTGTCGTCTTCCCACTCACGAGGAAGGAAATTGCATATTGACGCAAGTAGCCCCACGATAATTATGTGTGGATGTGGATTGAATTTATGAGAGAAAAGAGAAAGAACAAGGAAAAAACGCTAAGCTTGTTAGGCTTGTGTCGTGCATAACTCCCATTCTTACATGGATTTGTATCGGGATCGGCCGACAACATTCTTTTTCAAGTTTTTTCGGCAATTCCTGCACGATACCGGGCATTTTCCTTGATACTTTTGCCTTGCTCTTGCGTCATCAGAGGTACTAGAAGAAAGCTCAAGAGACGTCATTTTATTTTGGTCTGTGCGTCTGAGCCTCGCTGTTAGTACTCTGTGCATTTGATTTTTAAAGGATTTATATAAATTCATGGACATCATTATTATCATGGAAATGTTTGGCAGTTGCTAGTTACCACTTTGACTTTATCGCTGGTGCATGTCTTCATCGTTTCATCATAAATACATGCATACATGAACGGTAACAGCTATACTAGACGCTGCTTTCTCCTTTGGTTCCGTTCTTTCCATTGAGAAAATGTGGTAAAATGGTAACTGGCATCTGATATGACGTTGAAAATGAAAGAGTTTTTGAAGATTTTGTAAAGCAAGAAAGGACCAAGGGGCACCTTTTGTACTTTGTGGATCCTATCTTACGTCCCCGCACCATACGAAGTATTTTCGTGGACACTGAAATGAAAAACCATTTACATATGATATGATGCGGGCAAAGATTTCCTTCCGCTTTTGAAACTCCATGATCCAAGTCATGGTGCAATGGTGGTCCTCTAGATTCATGCTTAACAGTAGTTAGTTTCACTTTTAGAAGGGAGTACTTAAACTTTGATTTGATCGCGGAGAGAATGGGCGTAGATAGAATTCAACTAAATAATTCAGTTCGACTCAATTCACCCTTTCATTTTCATTCTGACGATGACGTGGGTGACTCAGATAGGTAAGCTCCTATTTTAATAGCTTTCCTGTATCGGAAAATGGCTAGTGTATTATTGTGTCCTATTTCTTTCCTAAAATACAGTTTACATCCTTTTTTCTCAGGATCCATTTCCCATATCCCAGCAAATTCCTCTGAAAACTCATCCATATCCATCCCATCAAATGTTCCGTATTATCCATTATTCCCGGTGACAACAATTTTTCCCTCACGCCTCCTCTAACAGCATTTCCAGAAGCTGCACAACCACATCCTTTCCTAAGAATTACTTTATTATCGAGATTCACCGACTCATCATCATCCATATTACTGTTACTATCTTGGTCTGGTTTGTTCTCTTTTGTCTTTGCTCAACTATTCTTTTTATCCGGTAGTGCTGAAATGATAGTAGCTAGCCAATGTTTTTGGAAGAAGCAAGTAAAGTATAGAATTAAGAAGTTTGGTTGAATTGTGTAATAGCTTCAGTGCAAGCTTGGTGCTCAGTCTTTTCGCGTTTCACCCGATATCCCAATATTACTTTCATTCAATCTTGGATTTCTCCGAAACCATTTTGGTTTCTCGCCCTTGCCATTTCCCAAGCAGCCTTTTACGTTTTAGTAGTGTGTCAGATTGTCTAATGAATCTATCCGGATGGAATCTATAAATCCTCCAAAAATGTGTATGCTTAACTGCGCCATGCCGTCATTCTAGGAGTTCGCTACCGCACTGCTGATGAATTCCAGTTAGCTCATTACCACTTTATTTATGTTTTTACGTGCGGGAAGGATAATATCATACAAACCAGTGCCGCAAGCGGTGTACACAGAGAGTGACGAGATTCTCTTTTGGGAAATAGAGCACCGCAAGCGGTATACCGAAGCTACCAGATTCTCTTTTGGGTATTAGAGCACAGCAAGTGGTATACAGAAAGTCACTAGATTCTCTTTTGAGTATTAGAGCACCGCAAGCGGTTTTTAAAAGTCACGTGATTCTCTTTTGAGTATTAGAGCACCGCAAGCGGTTTTTAAAAGTCACGTGATTCTCTTTTGAGTATTAGAGCACCG
>JAQGAI010003302.1:0-10941 GCA_034696905.1 Lepidocyrtus violaceus
GGATTTCCTGCCGATGTGCCAGATTAACAAATTTCCAATGACACAATAACAGGGGAGCAGGCGCCCAGTCAGTCAGGTTCTAATCAAAATTAACTACCTATGGTCACTGTCCTATCGGAATTGCAAGTTTATAATGAAACACAAGGTATTGGAAACGGATCGGGCCAAATTCATTTATCATGATGATGACTAATTGTAAGTTTATCTTGGGATTGCAATACGGATGTAAAATGTGAAAGGTTGGTCGTCAGTAGGAAACTCAAACTCCTGGGATCCGAATAATGACTTCCGTAATACCCATAAGAAATCCTCATTATAAAGGTTGTCATAAAAATTGTCCATCTAAGTTGAAGCACATCCCCATTATTCTCGTAAACTGCAGGCATGGTTGACTTATAGCATTGGTTGTAAAAAAAATTCTGAATAAAAAAAATTATATTCAAGGCCACCCGCTCTACAATGCCAGCAAACTATTTCATTTCTTATTCGGTAATCATATTTTTTATGCGTACCCATGTAATAAACTTGCAGTGCAGGGATCATAGAAAAAGTTTTCCGAGAAAATACAAAAAAAAAGACAAATGAAAGTTGTCTATTCCGAATTCAAAGGACGTCATACGGAGGTATTTTTTTCATTGTTCCGGATAAAATAAGCATATCCATCCTGTCATAAAAATCAGACAAAATATTAGGTGAAACGGTTCATATACTTGGGTTGGAATGCTTTTTGCATCTCTCTCCTTGTCCAAACTTCACCTTTTGTGTTTTAAAATAAGAAATTCCGAGAAAAAACTTCCAGCTTTGTTATTGAAATAAGCTTGGGATGAAAATCCAAACTGGTTTCGCTTCGTTTTGTAAGCAAAAGCGTATACAAATCTAGTCACGAGATTTACTTTACAACAGCCATTAAATATTCGTCGGAGAGATGGGATCTTCATTTCCGCTTTGAATTTTGTACATGAACACCGCTTCCCCAGCTTCTCATAAAATTTTACATTCCCTCTGGGGATATAATTTCTAAGATTTCTGTCTGGACTCTCTTCTGCGTATATTCTGGGATGCTGCCTTGGATAATAAGTTGTCCCTGAGTCAGACATTGGAATTTGTACATCTTTCAGCGTCGGCATTTTTTAGGGAAAAGCATAAAAAAGAAATTTGCCTACCATTTAAAATTTAATTGTGCAGAAAGCATTTCCCTGCGAAAATTCCCTTCTCTTAATGTAGGATATTTTTGCGAGCAATTGCAAATTTTTCTTATTGGGCCCATTACACAGCCTACGTCATTCCGGATTACTTCAAACATTTAGTTGAGATTAGACCTGATGGAGGATCAGAATTCATTTGCGATTTTCAACCAAATTATAAAAGTAATTATCGAAGCTCAATATAAATTGTTTACTGTGCTGTTAGGGGGGAAATTATCCATCCTAGAAAGAACAGAAGGCATGAATGAAACTATGAGCGCAACAAAAAGTAATGAATTGAATTGCTCCTGTGATGGGAAGATTGTTTGAAAATTTTCTGCGAAACCAAATACACTTTAATGGATGAACATAAACGGCTTGAAATTTGCGTGCTCATTCTACCAGAAGCACGATATTTCTTGGCAGATTTACAAATAACGGGGGAAGCTAATAACCTGAACAAAGTAAAAGCTGATGGTGGTGGTAGCGGTAGTGGTAAGCTTCTCTCCCAACTCGCATGAAGTTTCATTCACGATCATAAAACCTGATAAAAGCAGCCGCCTGGACTAATCTCAAAGTTAAAAGTAAACTGTATCCAATTTATAGCAGAAGTTTCCGCAGTTTTTTCCATGCTACCGAAAAAGGAAACAACAACGCTTTATTTTAATTCTATTTTGCTTGGATGATCACGATCACAAATGACGTAAGTACAACAAAAGTTTAGAAAAACAGAAATAAATTTAAATGTAATCTCTTTGAAAATGAGATAAAAAGTAAAGTAATTTTGTTGAAAAGCTTGAGGCAAAAAACGAAAAGTAATTGTACTAACCTGATGACCGGACGATGAGGAGAAAGTGGGAGAATAGCCAGCTTGAAATGAAAATATCGACTTTCATTTTAATTTTTTTTATTCCAAAACGCGATCCCAAAATTACTAGATAAGTTGTAGTTAAGATGGTTGTGATTAAGTAGGAATTAGATTTTCTGCAAGCTTCGTGACAGGTTTTGCAAAGTCAGATGATAATGCTCTGATGGGTGGATGGGTGTCCGTGGCCCTCACGTTTTCACTCAAGTCCTTAACGAGCAAGGCAAAACCCGTTCCCTCAGGGATTATTAAATGAAAGAGATTGTGAAAACCGATTTTCCTTGATCCTCCCAATTAAACGTTTAATTCACACCCAAAAATATTGTAAAGTAATTAATATGACGTATGGAATGAAATATTTCTGTTCAAGGTTCAGTTATTTTTTTCTTCATAAAAGCACTTCTTCTAGGACTATAATTCTTTGGCATTCATTCGTATTATTGAAGTGGATCAATACGCAATGCTATTTATTTGTGTGATGAAAGTAGTAACGCACAGGGAGTAGAATCGAATTTGTTGTTGTGGAATGTGGCTGGAAGAAAAAAGGAAGATGGAAAGTTGAAGTGAAATTAGAGAACTTTCATTGTGTGGAGAAAGCAGAGAGAGAGAGAAAGGTTTTAGTCATGTTACATTTTATCGCGTGTGTTTCTATTATTGCGTTTCCTAGTAAAATGCATTCATGCATGCATAAATCCTTCCTGCCTTCGCACTCAAATGGGATTCTGGAACGCTAGCGAGTGAAAGGATGGGAAGTGGAGAAAGGTTGTTGTTTTTGAAAGATGACTAAAGACAAGGGCCATACGCCTAACGCATTATTATGTCCATGTAAAAGGACAAATGATGACAAGGGAAAGACCCTTCAGCTTTCACTAAGTAAACCACACAAAGATACTAAAACGGATGGGGGAGAATGAGAGCGATGATGCTTTTGCTTACAATAACTCTCTCTTCACTCAAACTCAACTATGCTGGCTCCTGGAAATTTTCAGACGAGAACGTGAGGACTGACTTGTTCAGAAGGCGACGAGCAAAGCTTCACTGTCTGCTGCTTCCCTTCTCACGACTCTTTTTGTTCGAGTCTGACTAGGGCTGGATGCTGGAAAGGATGTCAATGAGCCTACTATACCCACTACTTACATATGAAAGTGGGAGAAAGCAGCTTGCATCAGCATCTCTCTCCCAATCGCCATCTCTTCTTTTCCCCACGTTTTCCCAGGCACAAAAAATGGAACTCACCTAAACAGCGTCTACTTAGTACTTCGCGGTGAAGGTGGTGACTTAATGATACCATCTCAGGCAGAAAATCATGTTTTGTGGGGAGTCAGTTGTACTTTGGGCTACACAATACGCTTTAAAAAACGAGAGTGAGTCAGGAAAAAGTAAATAGGGTTACCCCCAAAGGTAAATCATAGCATACACAAAGTTAACTGCTGAAAACAGGATAAGGAATGTAATACCCGTTTTTATTGCCGTTCTAATACGTGCTAATACGGTCAGCTCTCAAAAGCCATTAGTTCAACTATTACATCAACTTTTTTTTGTACGAGGGTGTGGGAAAAGCTAATGTGATGTGGGATATGGGATGGGAACAATTTTCTATTATTGCATTTGGAACGTGAAATCACCTTCCAGGTTTCTTCTCCTTCCAAAATCAATTGTTTTTCCCCTTCCCCAGCATCCATTACCGGGTGATAATTCTTACTCCCCGTGAAAAATGTTTACCGAAGGAGGAAAAACTTACATCTAAGCATAAGCCTTTCCTTTGGGTATAAGCCTAAACATATGTATAAAAAAGTCCCCATTATTTGTAGGGATAGGAATAGGCGAGAAAAGATTTGACATGTTGAGAACCCTTTCCTTTCCCCCGTGAAGTTGGAACGTTGGAAGTGATCCCTCAATTCTTTCTCTAGATTTACTAGCACAAAAGCAGAAAGATGCAAGAAAAGATGGAGGAAAAGTGAAAGAGGAGGCTAAAGAGAGAGGGAGAGACAGAGTGAAGGAGCTGGGAACATGACTCAAGTGGGTTTTGACCGTGCTTCCTTTCCCCCACTTTATTATCTTCTTTCAACTTCTGTCCTTTTTTTGTGCCACGGATAATATGGGACCCTGTTGGAGAACAGGAAAAAATATAGCGAAGGAAACTTGTCTTATTACTTACGGATTCTTCCTTCTAGAACTCTCTGGTCAAGCATCCTTTTTAATACAGGGTGGAGGAAAAAAGAATGCCCTTCCCTTACAGAATGACTTTCACTCACGCTGGGCAATAATAGTAATAAATGTGTAGAGGAATATGCTGAGCTTGTTTACGGCCCTTCTTCCTAAACCAGTATAGTAAATAGGCAGTGCTTGTCCTGTGTATAGCCAAGAAAGTTTTTGCTAAACTTTTTCACAAATCTTCTTCGCCCAAGTTTCTTCTTTCAACTAATGTAATAATAATGACGGTAATAGAAATAAAAGGACACACAATACAATACACAGTTATCTCTCATGTGTTTACGCGCATTTCCCTTTTACTGGCCTTTTATGCACTCACTCTACTTTTTTCTCTCTTCCTGGGAAAAGACATCTATTATAAAAGACAGGACAGGACTTGTGCTTTTTTTTCTCCGTATAACTTTCTCTGGCTGGTTTGACCCAAGCGGCAGAATCACAATATGGCGTAAATATTTCTGGACTGGAGGAAAATAAGTGGAAAAATTATGAACCGGTTAGAAGGGAAGGGAGTAAAAAAAAAGCCTGGCTTGGCTTGGTATGAAACAGGAATTATGTGCAACCAGGATTCAAGATTCTTGTTCCACTTCACTCGCAATCAGAGTGGAAGAAAAAGATCCCCAAGTGAATGCGGCCATACCAGGAGAACAGAGGATGTAGTAGAGCAACAAGAGAACAAAGTATATTGTATTTCCACCGTAGGTCTCGTCTCAATGTTCATGTTGGTAATAGTAATGGTAAATGTAAGTAAGGAACCAATAAATTGAGTGACAACCGGAAAGAGGAAAAAAGGATGGGGAGTGAAGGTTGGCTTAAGCTTTGCTTTGAGGAGAGGAAGTAAAGAGCAAATCGGTGAAAGCACACATACCAAGCCAACTGACAAGGCGGAAAGAAAGCAGATGCTGGATTGTTTTTTTTTCTTTTTGGTTTTTTATCCGAGTTGCAGAGATATCCATAAAGAAATTGTAGATCTAAATATTTGTTCGTGTTGCTGTATTACTGCATTAAACGCTGGAGATTTTGAGCAGTAGGTTAGATAATTTTTATTCATTCTTTCTTTCATTTCTAATTAATGCTGGACTTATTATTATTCCTTTAGTAGTATTTAACGGTATTGTCAAAGTGCTGAAGTAGCTTGTCTTCAATTTCATCATCATTTTTATGGATAGACCTAGCGGAGGCTACTGAAAAGTAGATAAAAGGAGTTGACCCGTTTTCCTCCTTTCATTTGGGAAACCCACGTTTCTTCAGACCAAAAAAGGAAGAACAAATAAAATAGTTTACTATCGGCTGCTGATGCTACCACCGATGATAGAAAAGCTCAATTATTTCGACAAATGCGAGTGACTTTTGATGAAAACCGGTAGTGATATTGTGTATAAGATAGACAAGATATAGCCTGATGGAATCACATCCATTCTCATCCATTTTATTTGCAGAGATCAGCTTATTTTTATCTTTGTTTTCTTTCTCCGTTTCTATTTGGTCGGGTGGTCGATTATTTTGGCCGTGTTTATTCTAATGTGGGATGGGAATGGAATTTCAGCCGAACTGGAAAGAGAAAAACGGTGTGCCGACCGATCGATCATCTCTTTGGTTGATAGTTTGCCTTCGGCTATAAAATGCAATTTTATTTCTTGTCCCTTCCTAGTAAAATAGATTGGTTTCTGTTCAGCCATCCATAGTACAACATTTTTACGGAAAAAATTGCTTATGCCGAAATTAGAGAGCAAATA
This sequence comes from Lepidocyrtus violaceus, assembly GCA_034696905.1. NCBI lineage: Eukaryota > Metazoa > Arthropoda > Collembola > Entomobryomorpha > Entomobryidae > Lepidocyrtus > Lepidocyrtus violaceus. The sequence continues at coordinate 5,997 of JAQGAI010003302.1, forward strand.
TAAGTCATAAAGAAGTGATACCAACGAATCCATCCATAACAGACGGATGGGGGTCGAGTCGGGTATTATGATATGTCAAGCATAAAGCATCGTAAAACAGGCACCATTTTAAGGAGCCTTTTATGCGAATCTGGGTGCTCTGCCTCATAACCTTTTTATCATTGTTAACCGTGCTGTCACTTTAAGTTATTTTTTAATATCCGCACAGCTTATCAAAGCTCTAAATCTCCTCCTTGTAGCATCTTATAACGTGTATTATAACGTCGATGATACTTCATGATACATGATATCACTATCTCTTCTAATGTCAAAAGAGAAAGGTCTTCCAGTCAGATACATTTGTAGCAAGCTAGCAAGGTGTACATGATGCATTCGCATGATTGCTTCCTCCTGCCATGCAATTCGAGAATCTGCAGCGTTTTCCTTTCCACAGAATAAAAAACGGGAAGAACAAACGAATCGTTAATGTTATCTTGGCGGATGGATGGCGGATATTTTGTTTTCAAATGCCTACATGGGCTTGTCAAACCAAGCCAGTCAAACGCAGACCACAGCACTTGCTTTTCCCCTGACAAGATCGTATTGTGTGAAATGTCAAACCCCATACTACACACGCAGTGGTAGTACTCACAAATCACAATCAGCCAGTGACGGAACCGATCGTGAGTGTTCCAAAAACTAACCAACCCAACCGCTGCACTACATCACGCGGCGGAGAACGGTATTGGAAATGGACAGAACAAAGTTGCAAGTTTTACTCCGGTTCTCAGGTTTCGCTGTGCTCCCGTTGTTTTCAAATTCATTTGTGGAGTCGTTTTACCTACAAGCCTTTATAAGGGACCATTCGCCTGGTGGTTTTCCTTTTAGCTTTCTCTAATGGCGAATCTGTGGTAACATGCCACAACCACGAAAGCAACGTAATAAAAGTGTCTATCTGGGTATGAAAGCTGAAATAACGAGTAGCCTTGTTGCTTGTCAGTGCTTTCCCTTTCGTTGCGAATAAGTCAGTTCAACCGGAGAGAGATTGGAGAAAACGACGGGTGAAGAAATGCACGGTTGTGGATTGCAGATGGTGAAAGGATTTTAACACGAATTCTTACTTTGTTTCTCTGAAGTGACTTTTCAAGGAAACTATCCCTTTTTGTTTATACTGAAATCATAAATCAACCAGAATGACAGGCTGAGGTCGACTCTACCGTTACAAATTAAGGAGGGTACTAACGTAACAATAATGATTTTTGACAAAGTGGAAGTCACTTTTGGCTTCATTATCATCAACATCCCACCTTTTGATGCATGCAATTTATGTTACATAAACACATTAACCATCTCGAGTAAAAAGAAGCTTTCAAGGGGAACCGACAATGCTGCCCTTTTAGATCGTTTTTACATCTCTGACGAGAATATGAAATGATGTAATGGGGCTGTGCTCAAAGAGTAGAGTCCATTTTGGGAAGCCTATTGGAACATGCCTGCATTAAATCGGAGCGTTCTAAATGTAGCTTACCCCTGTAATAAAATTTTATTTCTTACTCCAATCTCCGTTTCCATTCCCCTCTCGTCCTCTTTCATTTAATTGGAAGTTAATTATAACATTAGTATGTCTGACCAGACACACCTTCACTTGGATATAACATCCAATCTGAAAAAGCAATTTTAGAAATTCGCAAATATAATTTCTGAAAGTATAAATTAGAACGCATTTATATCTTCCCGTAAATATTTATCACTTTAACTGCTTTTTTATAGCTTACAGAAATCTGGAGGAGTTCCTGTTTTCGTGTGCGGTTAAGCCTACGTATACAGTTTGATAAAAAAATATCCTTCCACATCAGCACAGTTATACTTTTACATTTAGCTACAGCTACTTATATTTAAAACTCTTACATAATTGTTTAAGGCAGATACCATGTCTGGGAATCAAGACGTGAAGGAGGTTTGAGCGGAGTATCGAGTTTGTGCTGACACAGTGCAATATGATGGAGATGGTATGATATGACCCAAGCCGTATTAATCTGTAACCCGATGCGTATCTTTTTTCTTTAGTTCCAAAACTTAAGGTTGCTGTTTGACCTTACTAATATGATGTAGGTATATTACTTTCTTTCTTAGGAGAGACTGATACATACTAGCGTTGTAAGAGATAGTAACAAGTGTTTCCAGTCAGTAAAATAGGCTAATTCTGATCTCACACACGCCAGCTAAAAATATGGTCATGTCATTTAACTTACAGCTTTAAACATGTCTTAATCAGTTAGATGGCACGAAATGATGTTTTAGGGTTGAAGACAGTAGTACGTACATATACATTCTAGTTTATTTGATTAAATATGGCTATTTTTATTTTCAGAGATATATTCGTCGTTTTATGAACAATTCTTACAGAAGGTTCCAGAAATATAAAAACGCATGCAGAAAATGTACAAAAAGTATTTACTTGTAAATTGTAAAAAGGAGCAACAACTTCCGATATTTGAGATACTATTAAACAAATAATTACTAATATACCAAAATTAGCAACTAATGTATTCTAACTTAACTTGATTATCATCAATGAGTAAAAGGAAAATGTCAAAAGAACGACAAAGAAAAAATGAACACCAACAGTACCTAATCAATACGAAAGGTTTAAGAAAGAGAGCACATAGTCAGAGCTTCTCGCTTCACCGGTTAAAACTCAAATTAGGTAAGTAAAAAAAGATAAAGCTAAATGATGACACTGCTTTGCTTGTCTGCCCCATTTCTACTTCACATCACATGTAGACATCTATAAAAACGGGATTTACTTTGTCAACTCCCAAGAACGGACATTTCATCAGATTTTATTAGAGAGCGTCTCCTCATCCTCCGTTTTGTTTCCCTCCCCCAACTTCACTAGTAGTAATGATAACGATGTTTGTAGAAACTTCCGTAGAAAATCCAAAAAAGCTCATGGTATGTACCCCATTCTCCTTCCTCACCAGCTCCCCTTTTGTATCTACACATATATGTATGTTCTCGGGAAAGAAGTAATCACGATGAGAAAAACCCACTCCTTGAAAAGTAAACAGACACAGTTCCAACAACGGAAGCAGCTAAGATGAGCCAACTGAATTTGAGAGATCCAGCTCCAAGCTGTAGGGAAGAGAATAAACAGAAGGAAATGATACACATGAGAATCATCTTCTACCATATCCTTGAACCATCGTCATCATCATCATCCTCCTCCTACTCCTCGCAGTTTTCTTTATTTCTTTTTCTTACCGACGAAAGATAAAAGAAAATTGCACAGTTTACAAAAAAAAAATCTTTCCAAGCCAGTTTTAATTCTGCTCGACTGTACTATATTACTTCAATAGTTCTAGTGTTCAAGGGAAGGAATGTCAAAAAGCGATATTAGATGAGGGTGATGTGATGACTCATACAAATCATGGTAATGCAATGGTCAGTCACTATAACTTTATTCTGGTATGAAAGGGGTCACTCACGATAACGTAGTAGTTGCAACGATCCCCCTGACAGCACTCGGCACACTTCCAGTCCTCATACCAAATATGGTGACAATGGCGAACGAATTGCTTTCGTCTGTCTTCACACATGGTTCGGTTGGAGCATTTTTTAGTTACGTAATACTGCTTCTCCGCTCCTTGTGACCAGTATGGTGTGCCTTAAAAAACGCGAGAGAGAAAAATGGGATCATAATCAAATGGATCATATTTCAAAATATAAAACTATCAACATCAAGCCCAACATAAGTTCCTTGGTAAATAGTTTGATAATGCATGAGGCATTTTAGCGAGAGCTATCAATGAAGATAACTAATTTTCTTCAAATTATGGATGCATTCAAAAGAAAATCATCTCTCTCTTTTCCAAGACATTTTTTTGCTCTGCTTGTTTATCTTTGGGAGGAAAAGCGGGCACGACGGGACGCGAGACATGGGAGGGAGTTGCTGGGACTTCCTTTTAGTTTCTTGGTCGCATCTTGGGAGATCGTGTGGTGTAAGAGTTTTCGTGGGAACTATGTTGGAATAAGACAGATGAATACTAAATACTTTTTATATGAATATATTCATAAGAAAAAACTCACTTCCCCATCGCACTTCCGTTAAACATGTGTCTTCCCCATAATCACAAGTCCTAATCGTGGAAAGACATTTCTCAATGTTCCCTTCCTGGTTTGTACAAACGTAGCACTCCAACCCACTGCTCAGATCTGAAAAGTCAAAAGAAATGAAATTTTTTAGTGAAAAATATGATGTTTTTTACAAGAAAAAACGTATATAAATGGATGGACGGACGGTTGTGGTGCAAAATATTCATAAGGTTGTTGATGATAATAGTGGTTCATATTTTTTTATGAGGGAGGCCGAAACATATTCTTGGAAAATGTATGGGAGCGTTAACGGAAGTTGTAAGCACTGAGTCGTGAAGTGATGGAAGGAAAGCATGAAAATTGGCTCGTAATGGACCAGATGGGAAACTTGACATTAATTTACTATTTTTAGAGCGTAATCTCCTTTTCTCTATTAAAAAATGAGCCATATAATAAGGAGGAAAAAAATTATAAAACACTTTCTTCCCCAATTTCATTTTTTCCGGGTCGTTAGTAAATGTTTACTGAAGAATTAAAGCGGATTAGTTTTGCTTGACTTACCAATTTGAAGGGGAATAACGAGGGCAAGCACACTGATTACCACTCGTAGCTTTGTCATTTCACAATGTGTCATGGCTTAATTACTTTAGGGTTGGAACAGAGAGCCTAGCTAATTATAATTTTATCACCTCGTTTTACATAAAAAATTATCATAATATTAAAATTAAAGTAGAAACAAAAATGAATTGCAATAGTTTTCCTTCACATTGTCATTGTCAAATTTGTCCAACGACAGATACGTATATGTATAATACAAATATCAACAACGGCTACACATACAAAATGAGTCATATAATATAATATAATATAC
>JAQGAI010003303.1:0-10937 GCA_034696905.1 Lepidocyrtus violaceus
GACGGACGGACGGACGGACAGACAGACGGACCAGACATTCTTAATATCTTGCAAAGCTACGCTGCAAGATAATAATAGTGGTAGTCCTTCAGTTCGGCTAATTTTAAAACATAAAAATAAGTAAACACCCTTGAGTTTGACAACGGTACGAAAAAATGGTCTGTTTTAAATAAATTCCAAAATGGCAGGCTACATCCGTTGGAAAGCGGAAGATTAAATTGAAAGTTTTGTGAACGCGGCGTTTGCAATATCAGGATTTGCAGTTATGGGGTAAACTCGACAACGGCATACTGTATCTCATGAACGATACAGAACCCATTCTTCGCTTAACCACACCATATTACATGGATACAATACTTTAGTATACTGCCTGCTTCATGTTTGATCTGGGAGTTGAGGAGATCCTCACCTACTTTCCCTCTCCCCAATTGTTGTTCTGTTATCCTTTCAAAGTTTGACGTTTTGGGTTGCGCCCCTCCTATTTATACCTGTTTCATTACCTCCCAGCTTACTAATTTCTTGGAAAAGTTTTCAAACCCAAAGTTTCCCTTGGTATCCCCCTAATGATCCAGAGATCTTCTGTTCAGAGAGGGATATTGCATAACTGAACATTTTCTCGGGAAGATCCTCATTGTTTTCATTAACTATGTTGGATGTTGGCTGGGAGTGGAAGCGTAATTACTTTACCACTCCGGTATCCTCTCTTCTTTCAGTCAAACTTTTCCGTTCATCCGCATCCAACCACTCACGAACTAAACAGGAAAATATGAGACCCTATTCTAGTAACATGCTTCAGAGTTTGGATAAACTTTTAGATAGGTAGATTGTAATTTTATATGCAAATCTCTCCATCTTTGTAACTCAATCCAGGTTGAATCCCGGTTCTATTTTTCCTCAACCTGTCATTTTCTCTCCACAGCGTAAACCCCACATTTTTTAAACGGTTCTGACATGTCCATCATATTAATTTTTTCCCTACATTTATCAACTTTTTTTTCGCCAGCTCACATACCCAATTTAAATCAAATACGATATATCCCCTTTCCAACTTGAAATCCATTACTGAGCATATAATTATATTAGAACTTGGAACCAACCTTTTGATGTTCAACAGAGGAAACAGGAAATACGATTAGACCTTACTTGGTCTCTCAATTTTTTTTCTTCTGCTATTTTTGACTCCATTTAATGCATACCTAATCTAGTTTCTCTCCCTTTACCTAACTTTCCGTCCCACTTACCTCTCTCTAAATCATAGAAGGATGGAAGAGAAAGAGAACTTCCGAAAGTAAACATTACACTAAGCACACGCTCTCCATATCAAAGTAACATTGGACAAAGTTGTAACCCACAAAATAAAACGTTCATATTCTTGAAGGGGAAAACCTTTATTCTCCTCTAAAAAAAACTTGCAACATTTAAAATGCATATTAGTTTTCCACCATTTATTCATGCAAACTTCATATTCTTCTTCCCCTTGTTCCCATCCGTAAACCTTTTGAAGGTGGTGGCTAGTAAGTACTAACTCATTTTTTCCTTCTTTGAGTGCTAACAAGAAAAAGCTGGAAGACAGAGGAATTTTTGTCCGCCGATCCATCTCTCTTCTTTCCCCCTCACCTTATACCTCCAATTTCTCCTTGTTCTTGTGGCAGTCCCATCTTGAGAGAAAGAGAGAGAAATGTACATATTTCTTGTCTTGTGTACGTACGTAACATTGTGAAAGTAGATTTGTCCCTTTTTTCTTTGTAGTCGGAGAGAATTCTAATGCCACACATCTTTTTTTTCTCTCTCTCTTCAACTAAAGCTTTGCTCCCGCACTGGTAACTTGTCCACATCCTCACTTTAGGGTATTGTATTATGTTCTTATTACAAGTAAAAAAATAAGAATGTGCTCTCCGGCCGTTAGTCTTCCTTCTGTTTACATACCCAATATTTCTTATTGCTTTCTCACAGGGAAAGACTTTCCCTTGTTCCCGTACTTTATTTTCTGGCTTTCTACATAATGTAAGTGAAGTATGCGTGTATGAATGTGTGTGTCTTTTTTTTCTTCTTAGTTCTTCACTCCAAATCCTATGGAGGTCCCTTGTTTGATGTATTCAGCTTTATAGCTCATTCTACTGCATACATGTATACTTATTCCATATTGTGTTTTTCTTCTCCCTTTTCTCTCTCCTTTCTCACATACTTACATATTCCACGAATGCAACTGTAGTCGGCAAGGAGAAATTTTTTTTTTCACAAAGTCTCCGCTTTCAACATTTCTTTCATTTTTTTTCTCTCATATTTTTTTCTTTTCATAGTATGTGAGAATGTTCGGATTCGTACATAATATTATACTTATGTTTTTCTCTCTATAATGGTGTATGAGTATTCATGTAACTGCATGTGAAACAAAAAAGGGACATGATTGTTACACACTCCGCTATATCCCTTCTCAGCATAAATCCCGATAGTAAACTAAAGGAAAGCCAATACATTTTTCCCAGCATGAGATTAGCCATTGGAGTCACTCAATCCAATAAATGTTATGTAACTCGAGGAGAAGTAGTAAAACTGGAGAAGGAACGATGTCTCGTTTCTAGAAAAAAAGAAAGAAGAAGAAAAAAGCCAGACATAGTTTTTGCATAGATGCATCCCATCTTGTGTATGACAACAGGCAAGACTCACAATCAGGAATATGACGAAATGCCTTGGGAGGAAAGGAGAAAGTCGTTCTGGAGTTCCCTTTCACAGTGAAGGGAGGTAACAGGGACATATCATTATTATTATTACTATTATTAGTTTGCATTAGTATAGGAAGGGAAGAGACCTTCTCCGTTTTGTTGACATTCCTTGTTTATTCAACGTATTTTCTGATGGTGGTATGTGTGTGTTCGGATCCCTGCGCATACTTATTTACGGAGGGACGGAAATGTGTTGGCTTTCTGCTACATTTAGCTCCCTCCTCAAAGGGAAAGTTTTCACGGGAATCGTCGTAAGGGCAAATGGACCTAGGATGGCCCATCACCAATAATATCCTTGTTTAATACTATAACTTTAGACTGTATAGTCAAAAGTGTCAAGCTTCATGTTTATGGTGGTGTGTACGAACACGTCCTCAATTTATCGAAAGATCTCATTGAGAACCCTACTGGTCCTTCCTCCTCCTTCTGTTTATTTTATACTGCATGAAAGGGAATACGTTTTTGTCTGTTTTTTTTTCTGCACATTTTTTACTATTGTTTTACTTTCACCCTCTGTCTTTCTCCCATCCAAGTGGAAAACCTCTTTGGTCTTGGGCTTATAGAAAAACATCGTATCGTATGTATGTAGTGTATGATGCATGGATGTGTGTGTATAAGGAGGGATAACGTATTCCAAGTTTTAGTTTTGTCTGTCGACTCACCAACCAAAACAAACATGTTTCTTTGAATGGGTGTATAAATTCTCGGAGCGTTTTATGTCATGTCACAGACGGTGGATGAGAAATGTGAGTATTGCGAGTATTGTGAGTATTGTGAGTGAGGATATGCATATTTGCTCATGCTTGGCCCCATTGTGTGAGGGTGAATGCATTAGCGGAAATGTCGCAAAATTAAAGTTTACTTTGGCAGACGGGAGCAGCACAAGTGGACAATTCTGTTATTCAACTTTGTTGCTCTTCTCCCTCCTCCTCCATATCAGCGTAACTGGTTTTTACTCGCTCCACCATATAATGCATATAATGATGATGGGAGAATGGATGAAAGCCATTGTACTGATTCCTTATGAAATATTATGATGAAATTTCATACCATGAACGTTTCTTTATGCATAGACGACGCAGCACAAAAGCGCTTATGAATTGTGTATTTCTAAGTCAACGAGTTTCACCGCAAAACCGTATACACATCAAGGGAACAAACCAGGGAGCATTTATCCTTCCAATCCAGAGATCCCTTTACCTAGTATGGGTGTGTTGAGAAATGATGTCCTCCAGTATAGTAATGGTAGTGGCTATATCATATCATCTCTCCACTTTCCACTCCCAGTACCATCATCATCATCATATAAACTAATGCCATTTACTAAAGCGTAAATTTCCTTCTTCCCTTTCTTCCCTTTCATTTCCAAGAAATCGTTCAAATTGATCCACGTGTTAAGCTTATGCTCTTCATTTCGGCTGCTCATCTTGACTTTTTGCAAATAGGGAGAAGAACATAAAATTGCGCTTTCACTAGAATACGAAGGGGATTACTCTTCCACCCCTCTCTTATTACTTACTGTGTCATATGGAAACAAAGTTGATGACTCTTCCGTTTATGTTTTCCTAAGTTTTAAGATCTTTGATCTTATTTTTCCAGGGATTCAGTAGTGAAGCTTACTTTTGCAAAATAGTCATGTCATGATAATGCAGCAAAATGTCTTGATCTTTCAATTAGGCGTTCGTGATTTAAAAAAAATGCAAAATGTTGTGTACACATACTTACTTGTTTTTTTTATAGAATATGCTTCCATTTTTATTTTCTTGTTCATTTCATATCATTATATTTTTTCTTTTCTGTAATCATACTTTTCCATTATAAATCTCATGTACGTTTATCCTGTTTCACATATCTCCGTCATTTAAGATTAGAACTAAACAGCTGTCTACACACGAACAGATAATCATTTTCATTAAATATTGTTCCAGAGATTAACATAAAATTAGGTAAATCTACCTTAAAATACATAATATAATAATAATAATAATATTGTACTTATTTAATGTATGAAATTTTACAGCGCTCTTTCAATCTAAAATTTCGAGTATGCAAATTTACTCCGTAGTAGCTTAGCATTCATGTTGATTTTTACTTCCATTATTTGTAAGATTATACGATATAAATTTGGTTTCTTTGTTAGCTAAATTTATAGTATTATATTAACAATTTGATTTACATCATGGTGAGCATATACATTACAATACAAGTTTCCCCCATGCCGTAGTCCACATTGCCGTAAAATTGTAAGCGATTATATTATTCGTCTATACAAAAAAACTGCTTCAACCATTCGGCACCCCAACCGTTTGACACTTTTACTTCTTCTAGCTTAAGTTAGATATATTTCTTAGGAGAGTTATAGTCACCTTCCTTAGTTAGATATAATATTGTTATTTCTTATCCAATCATTAGTATGATAGAGCACCAGTTTACGTTTTTTTCTGCACTAATTTTCGCCTAAAAATATCAACTGGGTTTTTTATATAAACTATGAAGATATTTCTAGAAGTTTTATGTATAAAAATTCTAATTTAACACCGATATCCTTTCCTTACTCAGTTTTTGGCCTCTCAGGATGCATAGTTCAGTATTAAATCGTAATTAAATTATCAATATATATTTACCTAGCTACATTATTGTTACATTACATGCCTATATATTTTTGCTCGCTTGCCTCCTTACTTTTCATCAATTAGTTTGGCGAAACTGTAGTTTTTTTTTACCGTTTAGTCTATTTGTTATGAACTATATCGCTTGCTTAGTTGGCCTTAATTGAATTAGTAGAAGTTATCTTTCATTTTATTATTTTGATTCGCTTGGACTGGACAAGTACCTGAAGTTTTTAAGTTTACATTTAATGTACCTTTGTAAAACCGGCCTATTTTTTATTGTTGTTGAAACTAAAGTTCAAAATGTTTGATGGCAATGGAGGCTGAACAAATTCTCTTTCCGTATGGTTGGCTTTAACAGTCGCACCCAATTAATGGAACTAAAATGCAGATAATGATCTCCATCTCCAATCCAAATATATACATATGTATTCCAGACAAAACTAAAGTAGATATCAACGAATATTTTTCCAGGCTAACTAAATCTTCCAAAGTTTATCAAAACAAAATCTTGTTAAATAGATTTAACTGAAAAGTTCAAATGATGACAACAAATTATAATCATTTCACTGTAACCGAACTGACGTAGAAAATGTCACGAATGCATAGTAAAACACTGAATCATAATACTCTCATGTTACTCGTTTGCCTCCTGAGATAGTCTCCGTATATGGATTTTCTTCTAACTATGTACCTAGGTATGCATATTCTTCAACTCGCAAACTTACACACCGCCTACTTCAAACTTCCTGGGAAAAATCATCAAATAACTTAAGCACATTGTTACGCTTTTAGCAGGAGGCACAATCCGAGTGATTCACTATAACGAGGATTTTTCCTTTCTCCGAACCAATTATACTTTTCATACGAGTATGATCATATAGGTATAATATGTAGGTTTAATATGACCATCATCTGTATCATAAGATAAGTGTGTATCATTAAAGAATTCTACGAGCAGCCTCCCTGAATCGTAAATAAAAACTGGAATCCGATTTCCGTTATTTTTCCTTTGAGCTTGCTTATACTTTGAATTTGGAGTTTAATGCAATTATAATAATATGTAATAATAATAATATGATACATCTGGCGCAATAAAACAATACGATTAGAATGTCAGGTATTTTAATCACTTCAACAGAATTTCATCATTTTATTTGGTTTGGCTTCCTATCTTCCACTTTACCCCACCCCATTTTCAAGGAGTGTTGCCTTTCCTCATTTATTCAATAAGAATATCATTTTACCTCCAGAACAGGATTTTCATAGCACACTACTCATTTTAGTATTTTTAGTTGACGAAGGATTCATGCAACCCTATTTCTTTGGATGATGTTTTCTCTCGTCAATTTTAAAATCCGTCGCTATCTAAAGTAGGTATACATGCTTCTTTGTTACTATAATCATTATTATGTACAAATTTATCTTACTTTTAATAATTATCGTAATTTAATATGATTGTGGAGTGTATCTAAACAAACTCTCTGCAAAATTTAAGTATTTTATCTTTATTGTACGACTACTTTTACTACCTAAGTGGTATATATTGTATTGTACCGCATCCATTATACCTATACCTAGCCTATGAATTTTTGTTTTTATATTTAAGTCAGTAGAAAACTGTAAATATAATCCTGCATCTGTTACATATATATATTTTTTTGATCCTTGAATTATGTGCTAAGTATTTTGTGCAATTTTTTTCTTCAAATAACCTCCTCAGGTATTTAGCTATAACCGGGAGAAGGAGATTACGTTGAAGTTTTTTGTTGTGTGGGAAAGCTTTATTTCTTTTAATGGAGCAAGTACAGATCCACTGTCTGGGAAAACCAAGAAACTCTTTCTGGCGATGAGTTGAAATAATCTTTTAGCGGAACTCATACTTAAGTATGATGAGCATTTTTGGCTTATGTGGAAAAGAATCGTATTTTCTTAGGACAAAAGTAATCATATTTTTATGTTAAGTTTCTGTTTGCGTAAATACCTTCTTATTATTATAATAATCCGCTTTGCTATCATGGATTTCCCTATTACTATATTTTTTCTATATTTTTATTTGCCCATAAGTCTGCATTGAAGTATATTATATATCTTAGTTATTTTAGCTAACTGGAATATTCTTTTGTCAAATTTTTTACGGTCCCGATGTCAATGACGCATTACCCGACGCACGGCGAAGAGTATTGCGATTCATTCGAAAGTAATTAAGAAGAATTGGGAAAAATTCACCCCACAAGAGGCTTAATATTTTTTCGAGAAACATTCCCAAGACAATCTTTTTAAAACACGTTTTCATCTTCCAAACTGATTGTAATAGGTACTCAATATTAGTTGGTCATTTCAAGCAAGAAACTATAAAGGTCTGTAATATTTTTCTCTTTCTAGACGCGGGCTATTCTGTAGGAAAGGAAAATTTGCATACCTACCGTAAAAAATCAAAATGCCTTCATAGTTTCATCCCCAAGGAAGCAGGAAAGCAATAAAGAAGGGGAAGTTAAAAACACCATTACGATGGTAATGAATGAGTTAAACAATAGTATTTTTTATGTGTCTGCCTACTCATCTGCAACTGTAATGGGTGCTCCAAGAATACTTACTACAGGACTTGTAGCAATGGCAATGACAGTCTCGATCTGCTCACCACCACCATCATAATATCTACCATTTCATGTTTTTAGGAGGGGATGACTCATTATATGTAAGAAATGGAGCTCAAAAATATATAATAATAATAAAAATGCATAAACGATAATGACTAAGGATGATGCCGTTGGTGGAATATATGACTTTGGAGCGTTAAGTTCAACATAGGAGAATGATAAGTGAGGAGCTCATTATTTAATGTAGGAGATCCCCTAATAAATCCTAATAAGGAGACATGCACAGTACTAGCCAAGTCTCCTACAAATCACACACCCAACAAGGGCATCTTCCATTTCATGTGATGATGAATCATAACGACGTAAGAATTTGCTCAAGTGCACAACAACAATCCCATAACTCTCTATAACAATAGGGGAAAAAGGACTTTCCCCTGATTTAGTGGACTCCGCACACTTGTGACTATGGAATATAGCTCCACACTGGCTGGAGCTTCCACTGGAGTGGAAGTGGAACGGAGGGAAAATAAAAATTACTATTTTATGGACATTAAATGGTTGGAGGAGGACTGGGCTCCCCTTTTGTTGCAAGTGAAAGCTGTCATAACCGAGAGTCACACAATTGCTTTTTCTAAACTACAATGGCAATAATAATGATGATGGTAGATACAATACATGCCCCAAGAGTTTTTCTTCTTCTTTTTCTCCTGTAAAGTAAAAAAGGAGTAAGAATGGTGAAAGGGGATGAGGATGAGGCCATGATGATAATGTCTGTTGTTGAGGAAGACGCTCGATGACGATCTAAATCGGACATGTTCTTTGCCACCGGGATATATATGGGATGACAATATGGCATATTCTGTATGAGTAGTTTTTTGTTGTGTGTGTGTGTGGGTAAATGTGAGGAACAAGTGGAGAGGTGTTTTTGTCCACAGTTTTTTGAATGGATTTTTATAGGGATGTAAGTGGGGCATAAAGTAAACAAGCATAAAGAGAAAATTGAGAGAAAGAGGAGAGAAAAATAGCCCAAATTTTCGTAACAGCTACACGGAGTGTGATGAGGATGATGGTGATGGTCAGGGTGATGATAATGATGATGATCATCACCACTATTTTGGTTAGCCATAGAACTTGAGAGGAAAAATAGTGAAAAGGACAATATGTGGGTTGTAAAGAAACAGTTGCTGGAAATATACTTTTTCTTCTTCTTTCTTTCCAGATGCTGGTGATGGTGATGATGGCGGTCGGGATGATAGTTTTGCGCGGGGTTGTTCTCTCTTTTCCTTGCTGGCAAGGATGTTGAGGGAAAGTGAAATTGTCAATATTAAATAGGAATGCGCAAGGAGACTTATGATAGGCCTCGGCGTACCGATGCTCGAGAGCCCGAGATTTCCGAATATTTCTTGTCAATGGGCACCCTGTCATCGTAGAGGGAAGGAGCTTGAAGAATAATTCCTGCCGTTCCCACCAGCACCGCCAACGTAAATATCCATAGAAATAGACGATCAAGTACCATGGCGACGTACTTCCAATCTTCCTTTACCTAAGTAGGAGAGAAAGAAAGTTTTTTTATGGTTAAATTGTTTTAAACGGGAAAATGGTTATATCAATCGGCGCAATGACGGACATTGGGTGATTAGGCATTTAGTTATGAATGGTTACGTCATGAGATGATGCTTTTGTGTTTGTAAGGGAGGAATTGGGAACGAAAGTTTTTGTGGTTTCATAACATTGCCGTATGATTAAGCTGTGAATAGGATTTAAAACATCTACTTTCTAGATTCGGCAAAGTTTATAATAAATATAATATAATTTTATTATAGTTTACCAATTATAATTCATCGCTATTAACCATGAATTTTTCTTTACTTTACTCACTAAACGAAAAAAAAATTAGGAAAATCCTACGCAAACTATATATAATTTACTAACAGCGTTGTAAGTGGAAGCGATAGTCGGGAAATGGATTGCAACATATTTCGCGAAATGGAAATCTTCACTAGAGAAGATAGTTATTTCAGTGCCGTGCTAGTTATAATCTAGCTATAAACAAGTCTCATGGTTTTAACCAGTTTAGGGCTAAACGTTATGACTATGACAGTGCCTCAGCCAGATTTCATTCTTAAGCTAAAGCTGATCTTCAAAAGTGGACCGTCCAAGGCATAAATGAATATTCATATAAAATGCTTTCTTCCAAGGGAAATGGTTATGCCTGCCACTTAAACTTCCCTTTAAGACTAGGAATGCGTTAAAAAAGGGGAATACACTACGTACGTATGGGGAATGTGTATGTATTTTTCCCTCTCTCCCCCTGCATTTCA
This sequence comes from Lepidocyrtus violaceus, assembly GCA_034696905.1. Classification (NCBI taxonomy): domain Eukaryota; kingdom Metazoa; phylum Arthropoda; class Collembola; order Entomobryomorpha; family Entomobryidae; genus Lepidocyrtus; species Lepidocyrtus violaceus. The sequence goes on from JAQGAI010003303.1 coordinate 10,254, forward strand.
CTCATCTACGTGGGTCTTTTTTAACAGGAAGAGCTGCATAATAATATTTTGGTTGAAATGCAAGACCGCTGCGCTGCTATAAACGGCTGCTGCTGGTAAATGCTGCAACCCATCGGAATGAATAATTCAGTCATAGCTTTTTGGAACTTCTCTATCTGGCTAAACTACTGAAGCTTAATGACACTTCTATTGACGCTTAATAGTACTGTGTGGTTTGGTCCTAGCTAAGAAGCAAGCGGGAAGGCTAAGTTCACGAGTCTCTTCTGGGCGATAAGTGCACACACATACTCACTTCATTCCGAACATAAAATAAAAAGTGTTTACTTCATGTAAACACACTCTGGCCTTTTAAAATAGCTAAACACAAAAGAAAAAGAAAGAGGGAGAGAGTGCATCTTTTCAAGAAACTTTCCTTTATCCATATCACCACCACGTCATTTCCCTCCACTTCCCAAAAGTGAGTTACCAAAATTCTGTTATAAAAACAACAACACTTTCTTCTCGGAGGAAGTGAGTAAATCCACCAATTTTTCTCTTTACATAATGCATGCATCCACGGCAATATGCATTGGGCTGGGATGGTGTGCGGTGCGTAGAATTATTTATAAAGTTTTTCTAGGGAAGGAAAACAGGATGAAGTTGTTTGCGTGGATGTGGATTCCAGCCCCAGAAAAAAACCATTCC
>JAQGAI010003304.1:0-10936 GCA_034696905.1 Lepidocyrtus violaceus
TCTTTGCTTTTTACCCTGCCATTTCATATGTTTGTATTTTTTTACAATAAAAATGTAAAAGGCTCTTCAAGTCAGTATCCATCTACTTTTGCTTTACAAGGAATTTTGCCAGGGGTCATCATCATCACATAACCATCGTCATCATCTCATCGGATCAAAATCAGTATATCCTCCACCACCTTTATTCCACCTCCTCCCCCTTGATAATAGGAAAATGCAAACAACAACAGTTTAGGTTTTACAATAAATGCAAACAAACAATCCGAGAGATGAGTATTTGACTTTAGCTCACGACACGACTTCTTCTTGGTCTGGCTACTTTAAGTCCAACATCATCATCATCCTCATCATCTCCGCACTTTAAATATAATTTTTATGCATTTAATGAAAAAGGTGGTTTTCAGTCTAGTCCGGCCCGGTCTCCTCTCTTCTGCAAAGAGATTCATGAAATGGATATACTGTGATGTGAATGTATGTATGGTCATCATTATCATCATCCATATCAGAGTTGTTAAAACAAATCCAAAAAATCCAATGCCATTTTTCTTGCTGGCTTTTTTAAAGATATACTGTGGTGTGGAGTGGAGTTGCTCCTGATGCGGCACTGCCCAAGGCGTACAACTCGCGACTTGTTGCGGAATGATGAGACACAGACAGGACACGAGATATCCATGCATTCATTATCAATTAAAATATCAAAATTCTCACAACAAACCCGGAAAAAGTTGAGTAAAGCCTTCAAAATTTCCAAATTTTGTCCTGACATATTCCTTTTAATTTTCTTTAAAAATCTCATCTTTTCCCTAAGCCTTCAGGAATCATATTCACATTTGCCTATATGCTGCTTCTATAACTGTCCAAGTTTCTCGATTTCAGTGCGGACGCTGCAGCGCTGAATCCTGCCCAGCTCACTGCTCAACCTGATCATGATGGAGATAATAATGATGGTGAGCAGAACAGAAAACTTAACAAAATAGCAGCATAAGAAAAAGAGGTTCACATCATTATAATTTTCTTTCTTGGTCTAGCATTTACCAACTTTACTACTACACATTTGCTTCTCATCGTCATCATATCATCGGCAACATCATCCCATCATGATCCGCCAGACCAAACCACCACCTCATGAACAACTAACAACATCCACCAACCATCCCATCAACCAACACTGAAGAAAAAGAAACTCACTCGCTCGCTTACAACAATCATCAACAGTCTGTCTCCCCTATTATTTTACATTTACGCTTTTGAAAGGTAGTGGTTTGGTTGGGTAGGTGTAATGGCTCTAGCTCCTCTGCTGTACAGATATGTACTCCGGATCCAACACTCCACAAAGGAACACACAGGTACCAAACCTTCATGATAAGCAGGTGTAACAGTCATAGTCAACTGCACTTGCTTTGGTATAAGAAACTATCCAAACTTTTTGTTTCTTCATTTCATTTCATTATGATGCCTTCTCAAAAAATCAAATAATTTTCGAGCCTCCCAATCTTCAAGTCAGCCTAGCTATCTACCTGGCCCAGCACATACATTATAGCTTTATTGCTCACTCACACTTCACAAAAAAAACAAGTTTACTTCAGAGGAGAGGAACAATAATATAGATACATTTTCTCTTTATAACCCATATTTTATCCTATATGCTCTCTTCTGCCTCCTCTTCCCTTTACCTTGTACTCATACTCAAAATAATGTTTATCTCCATTTCATCCTTATTCTTTTTCTTACCTAGCATCGATATATACTAACTCTATTTTGTATTTATCTTCTGGTTGTTCGAGAATGAATTCTCTCAGCAGTTGCCCATGTCTGTTCATTTAGGCATGTACATATTTATACCTACACAATATTTATATATTTTTCATACCGTCTTTGGCCTTCTTTTAATATAAACCTTTACATTATGTATGCTTACATTTTATATATGAAATAATAAAAAAAGCAACAGCATCGCAGTCGCATCACCTCTCATCATCAGCTCTGGCACTAGCACCACCAACAGGAATTTTATTCCCAAGTGCCTTGAAACGAAGAGAGAAAAAACAAGTTGAGCAGTTTGGATGGAGTAGAGCAACAAAACTCTTTATTCTCCAACACCACCAACCAAATTCACTTTACGTTATATTCGTAAAAGCAAGCCAAGATTTCGTTTTTTTTTCTTGTTGCATGCACTCATCGTCAGTACGACTTCGTTTTTTTTCTTGCACACAATCCCAATGTCTGGAAGATTTCAAAAGGCAACTTCTATCATATAGCTGCAGTATTACAACACAACATAGAATACTCGTATTCCAAACAACTTAAGACATATCCGTTGTGAAGAAATGTTCCTCCAACGGCAACACCATCAGCAAGATCTATTCTCAATTGGTTATGTACGAAGAGAAAAAGTTCTACATCCTTCTTGATACAGGGGAAATAATGTCTTCTCTTCTCTTGATGATCATCTCGCAGGCTGATATGTTATAATGATAAGTAATCTTCATTCAAGGAAGCAAGTCAAGATACATTTAGTTGCTTGCATTAAATAAATACCAGCAACCCCCCAGTTAAACGGCAAAAGAGCTACATTGCATGGCACATTTTAAAATCTCTTTCTACCCCTTTTACTTAACTTATCGCCTTCGCCTCCTCCACCACCACCACCACCAAAATACTACATAGGTAAGTAAATGCAGACCGTCCAAAACATCTGTCCATCTGTCTCCTTGCCCAAGGAGTATGCAGAGACGAAGCAAACCACCAAGTCATCGTCATCCGCCTTATCGCCACCACCACCATCATAGTTATCAATGTGATGATGAGCAACTTGAAACATGAATATGAACATGACAACATTCCTATATTTTCTCCCTCTCTTCCTCTCGATCGCATCGTCTTCAACTAGCCAGGTCTGTTCAATTCAAGTCAAATGAGAGAGCGGCTGATGGTGGTGGTGATGTGGCAATATTACATACGTATGTACGGGTGGGACCCAGGTGGGTATAATGAACCCCCTCTTCTTGAGTAGTTTTCTTAAAAGAAGAATAGAAAAACGGAACATGCAGCTTAAGCTCTAATTTCAATAGGTATCAGGGGGTAAGACCAGGGGTAGAGGGAGAGCCCTAACAATATTTCAGCCGATGACGAAGATCTCGAAGGAAAAAAATCTTGGTTCCATCATCTCATCATCTTCTCATATGATCATCATAATATCTTACCTAGGAAGGAATATGCCAAACATGTATTTTGTTGTATCGCTCCCTCCTCTCCTCCTTCTTTCTTTTCTACTCATCGTTATTTTATTGCGAAGAACGTTTTTTACTTCTTATTTATGTGACATGTTCCCTCTTCTAAAGATTTTTGAACTGAATGAAAAAGAAAAAGGAATTCCAATAAATCCGTTCCTAGTCCGTAGCCTTCACATTTCTCCTCTGCTCGTCATCACAATCCCGTCTCACTTTCCCCCACCCTAAACAGTCTTAAATGAGTGAATCAAAAAACAGGATATGAGATTTTGTCAATTAACAGCTTCAGCCTCATAACATCTCACCATCGTCAGATCCAATTGAGAAATGATGCGAGAAAGGAACAGAGTTTTTGTCCTACTCCTATCATTACTCGTCTCCTCAACCAGCCATCCGTATTCCCATATAGCCTCCACTCGATTTTGTCGTTGTCGTGAGTAAAATCGTTGAATGAATGAATGAATGAAGGCATGCATGAATGCTTACATACCAACCACTCCAACTCCATTCCAAAAACTCCTGTTCTATACACGAGGAAAAGTCATAACTATCATCATACAAAGTCATTATTATTACATCTAAAAGCATTTAATGTTTTTATCCTCATCATCCCTATCGCCATTACTTTAACATCATCCCTATCACCATCACCATCAACTCCTTCATCAGCTGATTGAGATCGTTGGTGTGTGCTTAGAATGGAGCTGATTATTTTTTTCTGAACTTTTATTGTGTTTTGTTTTGCTCCTTCTCAAGTACATTTTCTTCCCCTTTTTATAGCTATTATTGCTTTATAATGGGTGTAATATCTATGTATGCTAAATCCTTCCCTCCCTTTCCTCAAAAACCATGTGCTCAATCACCTGTAGTGCCGAGCTCCTGTTCTGACTCCACTGCTGCCGAGGAGAATCATAATGAGTTATGAGCTTTCCTTATAATTTATGATATGATGACGAGGAGCTTGTTTGCTACCGCTAATTGCTCGTAATTGACAGTTCAATTGAGTTGTTCCTCTTCTTTTTCTTTCGTTAAAATTTAGAAGCTGGGGAAAGAAATAAGGAAAGCAATATTCTGTGTTTTCATCCCACATATATGACACTCAAATGCGAAGGGGGTGGAGGATGCAAGGTCATTAGAATATGACAAACATTGGAAACAAACTCTTAAATATTTTTTAAAAATATGTTTTGCTGTTTGAAATTTTAGTTTCCATCACCATCCCTCATTCTTTACCAGAGACCCGACCTGGCTGAGCCATGATTTTTTTTCTTCAACTGCAAAGTTTTCCTCTACAATTTGGTGAAGTCGAATCTCTCATAACTACTCAAGTCAACCTCATCTTCCCATTATGGCATAAGGAAATAAAATGAAATAAAACGTGGCTTGGCTCTCCAACTACCTTTTTTCTGTTTTTGCCTCACTGACTTCACTATTTTCATGATTATTATATGGAAGGAAGCTCTTCTCAGACTTGACTCATTCCCTTCACCATTTAAGACTAGTACTCTTTGTTGCATGATTCCATTCCTTCTTTTTCAACCCTACAAAACTGGATGCACGCTATATGGATGTTCCAAATGTGAATGTGAGCTCCAAGCTGAAATCCCCATCATCATATCATACCTGAAAAAAAAGGTTTCAGTTGCTTCTGCTCCTTCCTATCAACAAAAAAAAATGATATACCAACCCAAAGAACCGACCGACCCTGAGCCAAACTGAACATGAAAACTTGAACCGCTTATTACGCTTCTCCCATAGCTTGCTACGAAATGGTACAGAAATATGAAATAGAAATACTTCATTTCTTAGCCTCGGCTCTGCGCGGCTGCTTATGCCTGCCTGTCAAGCCAAAGAAAAAAGAGGAGCTTTCTGCCGTTTCAATGTTTCGTATATGAGCAATGTGAAAGAGAAGAGAACCAAAAAAGCTGTAATATTATACAGACAAAGAAGGGGGAAAGAACATGAAAATTGAAGCAAAGAATTCCAGACTATATACTGATGTGCACCAAGAGCAAGTTCTGCAGCTTTCTTTTACTTGTCATTTTCCCCTTTGCTGTCGCTACTGCCGTGTGCCGTCTTCTTCTTTACTTTTAGCAAAAGCAATACTCTAGCTATTCTTACTCTCCTTCCTTTAGTTTTTCATTCTCACGAAAGGAAACCATCAAGACATGTGAGGAAAAGAGAAGGAGAGAGTTAAATGAGAGAACATGTACACATAGGAAGATTGCACAAGAAAGAGAGTGAAGAGGAGTGGATGCCGAGGAAGGGCTATTCCACGACGATCAGCAGCAGCAAGCAGTAAAGCCAAAAACTTCCTTTTTTTTCTCTCTCAGTATTTTTTATATAAAATCATGAGAAGCCGGAGCTCTCTCTCCCTTTCTGTGCACATGGAAAATGGATTGGGTTCTTTTCTGGTCTCTCGGAATAGAATGAGTATCGTGGTGGTGGTGGTAGAAAGTCATCATATCATGGAACATGCATACGCCGCATGTATGCATCCATTCCCGATTCCTTGCATGCGATGATATAAGAGAAAAGAGAGAGAGAGGAAAAGGAGGAAAAAATATAATAATATCGGAGAGTGGAGTGAGTGAGAGGAAAGGCGATGAGGAAGGGTGTTACGGAAACAGGTCCATGCTACTCTCAGGCCAAGCTTTACCCTTTCTAGAGGGAATATTCTGATATTGCTAGGCACATAGACGGATCCATCATAACTCGAGAATTGAGAAGAGGGAGAGAAAGAGAGATCGACCCAAACGATTCCAGGAAGACCGGATAATGCAGGTGGCTGTAGGTTACCCTTCTGTGGGGTCACAGCGGAATGCATTTTTTTAGAGTTGCCTACTGAAATTTGAATAGTTACTCCTTACTCCAGAGTATATAAAATCGACGATATCTTGATACTTCTTATGAATGAATTGATTCATTCAAATCCCTATCAACAGGAATTATCCGCAAGATGTCACCCCCATCAAACCGGGGCAACTTAATAATCCAATACAAAAGTTTACCCTTAAATCCAATATCTCCTGTTTTTTAGTGCCTACGCTTTTACCTCCGGCCTGGGTATACAGGATCTTTGCTAATAAAAGAATCCGCAATAATGACATCTACTCAAAGGGGGGAAACCCCTTTTATATTTTATTTTTATGTACCCTCCACCACCACCATTCACCCCAAGTCAACAGACGTCCATATAGATTCGCAGCATTACGGTGGCAGAACGCTGCCAGCGTAGTAGTAATAATCAACCTACACATACAAAGCTAGAATAACAATGCATACCCTCGCTATAAACCTTATACGTTCCACCACATTCACACATAGGTAAGTTTTTCTCATTCCTCCTCTATAACGCAAGGCAACATGAAAATTCCAACTCTTTTTTCCCTTCTCTCATTTTGACAGGCATAATGCATGTTGTCTACTTTGCTTCTCTTACATATCCCATCCCAATGGCCTGGCACCACACCACCACCACAGCACACGAACCTAACGCGACGGCATTAAAGCAAAAAGGAAATAATACTACGAAAACTACTACGAACGAACCAACCAAACTTATACATAAAAGAAGCTTTTGAGAGTGGAATGGAGCACCAGAAGAAAAAAAAACTTTTCTCTTTTCTACTACTACTTCTCACTGCTCGTCGACACTAGTGCCAGCGCCAGCCAACCAGCCATACCATTAACTAAGTAAATGCAACTAAAACCTAAAACTAAAGTCGTACAGAAAATATATGAGGAGGAGGTGGAGAACCAAAAGCAATATCATTTCGAACTCTCTATTCTTCTTCCAACTTCCATATAACAAAACAGTCAGAGTCAGACATATACGTAACATTATATACGGCCATATCCCCAACTAAACTTTATGTATACTCTGCACTTATTGAGGAGAGAGAGAAACGAAGCGAAGGCAAGGGAAGGTTCTTTTTTGTCCTTCCATATGACGTCAATAGCCTCCTTTTAATATACTTACTTAGGCATGCATTATCCCTATATGCTCCTACCACCTAAGTACATTCATGTATAACGTAAGTACATTTTTTTATTATAAGTTCAGTTCACAGAAGTAGTTCTACTCTCCATAGGCATACAACACAAGCCATATATAAAATACACATAAAAAAGTTCAACACGAAACTTTTTTCAATATAATATAATAAGGGAAATACAAATCCAAAAAGCATACCACCTATATTTCACTCTCTACCTACTTTTAATAACATTTTTGCTCCGAACGGTATACCTTTTTCCTCTCGAGAGTTTTCTATATATTGGCTCTATAAAGTATAAAATGCACTTTACTTTTATATTCTTGTCTTGCCAGCCTTATGAAATATTTTATTTATATAGGTTATACTCCTTTATAGGAGCGATGAACATCAAGGAAAAGTACTGTTGTTGGGTCTCGGTCGGTCGGTTGATTGGTCGGATAGGAATGCACATATCATCCATTTCTATACTATTCTCTTTTAATGACTATATGTCTTCCTCTATTATCCTCACTCACACTTGCAGACTTACAAACAAAGCTAGCTCCGTACTACTACTCCTACCAAAAACAAGTTGAACTTATACAGATATATCTCCGGTTCATAAGCGTGGGACGTTTTCTACTACCATCTATAAAATACACAATATGCCATTATAAAGAAATAGTTTTATAATATAACTATATTTATATTTATTATAGAAATAGAGCCACTATAAGAAGACATACATTCCCACTCTTCTTTCAATCTATATATATGCTTTTTCCCGTTTGTTCGTTCAAGGATAGTTGAAGTATTCATATAAATTTGTATAAACGCGAAATAGGGATGATGTACATAAGGCCAAAAAATAAGGAACGGAGATAACAGAGAAACATAAGAATATCAACATCATCCTCTCTCACTCCCTATAGAAGCTTCTAACTTTACGACAATGCAATGGTAATGTAGTGTAATATATAAGAAGTAAGTGAGCATAAACATAACAAAAGTATACTCTCTTGTAGCATATATGCAGACCCATAAATATCCTTATAAAGATTCCTTTCATATATATATATCATTATAAAATACTAGTTTGGTTTACTTCGCTTTTCTGCCTGCACGTAAGCACCGTCACCACCATCGCATCAACATCATCCTCCATCCCACCCAACCCTTACTACTTACTTCTACAGACTACTCCAACAACATGAGCCATGAGAGGAGAGAGATGTTTTCCTCCTTTTCCTTCCCCATAATATGTATGTAGCTTTAGGTAGATATCCAACAGCATTTCGAACATGAAGCTCTAGGTATGTATTTCCAGTAGAAAAGGAAAGGAGAGAGCTCTTCCCTCTCTTCCTTTCCCCCTTCATCTTTTTTTTTTCTCTTATTTACTATACCTATCTCCGTCGTAGAGAGAGCAATTCTCATATTATTTTATACGCTCTCCTCTTCTCCAGAGCTTCTCTTTTTTTATCCAACATCCAAAACTTCTCCCTTTTTTATTCTTCCCCTCGCTCGCTCATTCTCTTTCTCTAGCCCATTTTACTCTTCCATTAGAATTCCAACAACCCATCTATGTATGTTATCTTCATATATGTATCCCCTTTCCCTATATATGTACCATTCTCTCTTGAAGCTAAAAGCAATATAAAAAAGCTATCTCGTTTCTCTTCTCTCTCTTCTTCCCTTTTTCACTTCTCTCAGAGAGCTTGTTCCCATTTCCATGTAATTTTGAACTGAAAGCTCTCCTTTGCTTTTGTCTCCTCTCTCTCCTCCACTTGGATCAGTGTAGAACTACGGTGGAAAGGAAAAAAGCTCTCGTCTTTTGTACACAGTCTCATGATCATCATCGTCATCGACATCGTCGTCATCAGCATCACCCAGCTTCTAGTGCCGAGCATCTTTCCAACTCTGCTCCGTCCTCCCTTCCCAAAACTAAACTAAAGCCCTTTTTCCTTTTCTCTTTTCAACTTTACCCTTAATAATATTCCCTTCCATCTCCAACATCAGGGTATTATGAAAAACCTCTCTTTCCTCTCTCTCGCTCTCCTTCTCATTTCATCCAAAGGACTTTTTTAGTAGACAGCTAACAGCCTATATACCGGGGAAGACACACGACTCTACTTACTCTTGGAGCAGGATGCAATATCCATCTCTCCTCCGTTTTTCATCTCACAGCCAGGCCAGGAAGAGTGGGAGCAAGCCACGGAGACTTTCAGACTAGGACTCTCTCTTCTGGCAATATTAAAAAAGGGAGAGAGAAGTGAGATAACAGGGAAAATAGCCCTGGCCATGTATGTCTGCCTCCCAACTTATTTTTTTCCTAGTAAAGAAATAAAGGGGATCTATATATTTTCGCCCTGTTCCTCTCTGGCTGAGAAAATGAAACTGGCTGACATCCCATCATATCTTTGCTGGATATATAGTTGAAAAAATTGTACTCTCTCCCTTTTTTGTGTTCTGATGCCGATGGAGATGATGACGAGGACTCATACTTGGGGAATAGGAAAATCCACATCGCATCATCTCAGAATGGATGGGACCGTCATCGTATTGCATTGTGAAAGAAAAATTATTACATTGCATAGCGGTCCACTCTTATCATCATTCCGTTCTCATACTGAAAGGAAAGCCGCACACATGTACATGGAGAAAGAGAGGATCAGATGATGTTAAAATGAAGAAAACGCATATTTTCCTCCTTCCCACTCACACTTCCCTCCTCCGATCCGTTTTTCCTCTCTTCTTGATCCATCCAGCTGCAACGAAGGACTGAAGCTAAACTCAGATACAACGTTCAACCTAGATGGAAAACCCCTCACCGCTATTTTTCCCTTGTCTATGGATAAAAATCATGTGAATTTCGCTTTTTCCAAGAGGAAGTCAGCGTAAAGTCATTCCGTCCTTTTTCTTCCATCCTTATTATTACCCATATGAATGCTACTAATGTGCCGCGTGTTCCTCCAAAGTGCCAAGCATGCTTAGCAAGTAGAACTATTACCATACGTACCCAGACTGACTGAAAACAGTAAAAATAGATATATTTTTTTCTTCTCTGAATACCCCTTTTTCCTGGAGCTTCTTCCATCACAGTCAAATGCAATCTATTTTCCAACCTGGCAACTTCCTTCTTCCACCACTCTCACTTCCAGCTTTGAGCTGACAACTTTTTTCCTCCTCAGAATGCTTTTTTTGTGTATGCCCTTTTCGTATGGCTTTTTACTGTTTTTTTTTTCTTCTCCTTTCCTGTTCATACTTGGCATATGGGAGCATCAACATACTATCGTTCCCTTCCCCACTCTCTTGCAGTTATCAATCAATGCATGAGTGACGCTGCATTGTCAACTCCATATCCAACCCTTTCCTCTCTCCGGAAGCGAGAGAAAGCACAAGCTTGAGCTCAAGCTCTGCACCTACCTTCTTTTTTCCCGCGCCTTTTTTACATTTAAAAAACTGTTGACCATACAGAAAAAAAGCAATAAAAAAGGCAGGGAAAATGTGCCATCCTTTCCCCACTGTCAATTTCATTGAAAGAATAAAAGTCATATGTCGTTCATGTGCATGCATTCTACAAAGATATTGCATTTTATGCAATCACCTATCAAATTTCTCTTTGTATGCCAATTTTTGTGCGTAAAATATATAAGATATGAATGAACAATTTTTATTAGGGTAATAATATTGTTGTCTGTCTACGTATACTGGTTATATGTAGTACTT
>JAQGAI010003305.1:0-10935 GCA_034696905.1 Lepidocyrtus violaceus
GGAGGAGGAGGAGATGATAATATTTAATGACGAGACTACCAGTAATAACCAGTATCTTTCTGACTCTTCTATGAATAAATGTGCCTATTTTGCATGACATGCCATTTGCCTTGTCTCTCTCTGTCTAGAGAGGGGTATTTTGTTGAAATGCCGGTTTAATTTCTATTTTTCGCTGAAGATGAAGAGGAATAAAAAATTGTTCTACAGATGACACCCTGATCCCTGATCTTTCTCTCTGGTCATGTGATGTGAGGAGAAGAAGAAGAAGGAGTACGATAATAATACAAGAAACAAGCCATGATAATATAGTGGTGTGATATCTGATGGTATTGTTTAATCAGGATGTGGAATGAAATGGATTTGGATTGAAGACACCATCACATCGTCACGGCATCAACATCATCAGCTTGATACCCCACAGCCACCAGCCAGCCAAGCCAACCAACCACCAAAATTAATCAACATTATCGAGGTGGGGATAATGATATGATCAAATTCATGATGTATTAGAATGTGTTTAGTGACCAGTACTCTCATTCATGATAAGCTAGATTAGGTTGATGATGATGATGACAATGATGCCTATTAAAGAGAAAGCCTCTGTTTAAGAATACACATAAAAAGGCGTAGGTAAGAAGAATCTTCGTCTATCTTTATTCTACAAAGCGAAGATAAGAAGTTGTCCATCCTATCAGCTTCTCCATTTGATTCTGTATCTTATATACTACTTGATCGAAAGTGCCAAACTGCTCTTAATAAATTTAATCAAGAGTCCGTTCCTCCAATCTCCTTGTCACTCTCATCCTCAGCCCACTAGACAATAAGATTACCCAAGAGTAGCTAGAACATAATGCTGCCCACCTGCTTTGCCTAAATTAGTAGGAAAATCAAATGTACCAGAAGCTAAAGCTAGATAGGGACAATAAATGGAGAAGTACGTACATTTCGCCCGTCCAAATTCTAGTGTATTCCATCAGGAAAATCTACTCATCTTCATTCAATATAAAATGCGCTATATTTGTTGTACTTATAAATGTACTTTTCCTTAAGTTGATTGATTAGATGTAAACGAAGATCAACTCAAGTTCGTTTTGCACATTATTCGTTAAATAAGCTGCATCTTTTTAAAGACACAATTGTCCGTGAAATCTTTAATGTCTACTAATTTGAATTACGCAACCCAAACATATAGCGGCATTTTCATCGGCAGTTGACTGTCTTTTCTATCTCGCTGCGTCCTTCCCTTTTCCTCAACTTGAGTAAAATCAAATACCAATTTAAAAAAAAACCTCCCCTCTTCCTTAGCCAAATACAGTAAAATGGTGGCTAGACGCCATTACCTTCCCTGTTTTATCTGTTAGTTCTTCTTTGATAATGATAATATAACAAGACAATAGAAAGAGCCCCTGCTGCCTGCATCACATAGGTATATCTACGGACCGGTGATGATGTAAGCCCAGCCTTATTGTATTGATACTGTGGTTGTTTGTGTGGCTGACGGTGTGGTCGGTCACATCACATCATCATTATTATCATCATCCCAGACATATCACACAAGGGAGAAGTAAAAAAAGACTATTTTCCTCCCAGTAAGTAAAGTAGTGCAGTGCTGCAGGAGGATAGGAGGACTGACTGACTTGAGACTGGTCTTCATCAAAATGATACACTTTTTGATATGAACGAACTTATACCAGATCAGATCAGATCAGAGAGAGCCAAGCCAGTTGACTATGTATTTTTTTTCTCATCACAAAATCTAGAATCTACATTTTGAAACAAGCTAAACCCGTCTTTTGAGACACCATTGCTCTGAGGCTGCCAACTTGAAGAGAACAGATGCTATGCGCAAAATAAAATATCCTCGCAGTAGTGACTTGACTTTTAAATATATAAAAAAAATCTAGCCATGTCATACTATCCATATGCCCGGCCAAAAGGAATATACAATGCTCCTTCTTCTCCCCTTTTTAGTATTAAAAAGACTTTCTGTCTGTTTGAGAAGAGTCTGGTTTGGCTGAAGAAATAAAGTCAGTTTATTTTTCAATTCTAGATACCATTCTCCCTCTGCTGTCTCCCAAGCTTTGTAGATAGGCGTAGGACTTCCTTGCCTGAAGGGGCTATTAAAGTCTTGAGTTACCTATGTTGGTTTGGTATTACTAGTATGGCTGGGGCTCACACGGGCAGACAAAAACCTGTGAACAGGTGAGCCTTCTGCTCCTTTAGTCTCATCCATCCAATCCATTCCTCATCCTCAGTGAACAAATGTTACTTGACTTGATCATCATCAAGTTCAAATCATAAGTAAAAAGGTGTTTGTCATAAGTACGGATACAAGCTGAACTTAAGCATGCAAGCCAACCCCAAACATATCATTTCATATCATGCAAACTTCAAGCAGTGGAAAAACCTGGTCATATTAACCTTTCACATTTACAACGAATAATAATCATCCGGCTCTTCTATTATTCTTTCTTTTTCAGACAAGGTATTAAGTAAGTATATTTACTAGAATTTATTTACTACACCAACAGAGCAGAAGCAACGGATCGGGAGGGATATAATATGTACTGTACAAAGACACAGGTACAAGTACAAGCCATTAGACGGGCTGAGCACAAATGTATACATAACTGCTCAACTTAAACTGTATGTTTTTGTGCCAACCGCTTAAAAGCGGTGTTTATTGTCGGTTATGAATAATAAATCAATTTAATTTGCACTTGCGAGAGCAAAAAAAAACCATCTAACGGTGAAAGAAATAATAAAGCATTGCATATTTTAATATTGACGATTTCAAGTTATGAAATAAAATAAAACTGCATTATTATTTTCAGCAAAAGGAAATCAGTTATCCAATCCGATATTATGATGAGTCTGAAAAAATTTTCCTCGACATTAATGGCATGATATGATCTTTTAAAGAAGAATGAGTGGGATCATTATCTATGATGTTTGCACTTTTGTATAAGTTGATATTGTTGCCATTTCCCATTGCAACTTGTCTGATGAAATCCATCTTAGCTTTGTAAATGCCATTTAAAAATCCATCTACTTTTCTCAGCCCCGAAGAGCTCAAGTAAAGTAGTCACCCACGCAGAGTCATTATCATTATCATAATATATTTTCTTTACGTAATGGGCTATGTATGTCTTGCATTGTAAAACTGCAGCAGACATTCAAATCAAATCATGCATCGGTTAAGTTGTATGTAGTTTATTGAGGATGGACAGACAATGCATTATTATAAACAGAAATACAGTTTTCAAATACGTAAGAAGGAGATGCAAAAGCCTATACTCATGATTGCTTAGAACGATAAACGATTCTCTCATGACAGGTGAGAGATGGAGATTCCCGTACAACACAACACAACAAGGAAAAAAAAGAAACCGTCAAGTCTACAGTCACGACATGACTTGATATATGAGAATGGGATGGGATACAATGGAAAAGAATTGGCTCGATTTTTTAAGGCTTACTCCTTTATGCTTCCTTTAAAAAAATTGATGATGATGATGAGGAAATTTATTTTATAACATAAGCCATGTTACATAATCACAACCACAAATCCTACTACAACAATGCTTATGGGTAATGGGATGAGGATGGCTTGACTGATGATGAAGGAAAATGACTTTGGCTTGGATGTTTCCGGTTGTGCTGAGTCCCCTCCTGTTTGTAAGGCTTCTGTACAACAGAGCAGCAAAACCACCGTAGTACATAAAACCATCTTTTCTTCTTGATTGTTTCCTTTAAAGAAAGGAAAGGAAACCTCCAAAAGTCTCGCTTGAGTATCAACATCAACATCAACTCAATTTGGTTGCGTTGTTGTGAATGGGATCATCGTCATCATCATCATCATCAAAGTAATGAAATGGCTTCGTCATGGATTATTATTGTGAATGCAGATAACTTCCCAACAACTTCCGCTCTTCTACTACGCTCCTCTGCTTCGTGACAGGATAAGGACGGGAGCCGACACGGTATTTTTGGTGATGATGAGGTCATTTAAAAATGTAAGATGGGAGGAGTGATATTATGATAAAAGATAAATTGTAATTTAAAGGGCTTGGCCTGGCATGGCTGGGCATTTCGTGAATGGGTAGGACTAGATTCGAGAGAAAGGTAAAAAAAAATGATGCCAAAAATATACCCAAAAAAATTTGAAAAATAAGAAAAACACCTGCAGTTAATATCCATCCTTCCTCGCATATGTTCAGGTAATTAAGATAAGTTGAAAGGAAGTGGATAGTGGAGGAGAAAAAAATGAGCATAAAAATGCAACGACGACGGGTGGATGGCGAAATCAGGGAAAAAATAAATCTGAATAAAATGAGGATGTGAATGAAGAATGGGCTATTCTTTTCCATTCTTAGAAAATGCAATAGAAGAAGAAGAAAGCTGATGAAGGACTATAATGGAGTTTAGTTTGGAGTAGATTGGAGCGGAGACAGCAACATCCTGGCTGGATTTTGGATGTTTCTTTTTATGGGAATTTTATTTCAAGGAAAAGGTGGTGGTGGATGGTGATGGTGGACACGCCTGGCTGACCAACAATTTACTTTAATGCTCTTCTAGACCAACTGGTATATATGTATGAATGCTTTTTTTTGTGCAGCCGTGGGAAAATTCGCAATCTTTTTTTTTTGAGACTCTTCTGAGGAGTAAAATAAAAAAAGAGATATTTATGTTTCGTGCGTGATGATGGGATTTTGTGGCTCCCTTAAAGATAAGACCACGGCATTGTGGACGGGAAGTGGGATTTTAAAATTCATTTATTTAAAATTTAAAGAGCCGGAAGTCGCAGTAATACATATATAAAGTATAACGTGATGTTGCGAGAGAATTTTTACTTATGGTCTTGGACTGGTGTCCTGATTTTGGATTTTTTTTAATGAGAAAATAGGATATTAAAGAATAATTACGTAACTGGGCTTGGAATTGCTTTCAGTAGCTTTAGAAGTATGAGTCGGTAAATGAGCTGGTGAAAATGGGGAAGGTTTAAAACTAATTGAAAGATTTCACTTAAACGTCCGAAAATATGCAGAAACACGACTAGAAGATAACAGTAGGACAGATCAGAAGTTGCATCAGTTTTCTAGTCTAAATCGAAGAACATTTAAATAACAAATAGTCAATCGTATAAAACTTAAAATTTATTTTTTACCGCTCACAGTTGCAATTAACTAACCGAATTGGCCAGTTTTTTCGAGTTTTACAATTTTCACAAACCGATTAGAGAAATCAAATATCCCCCACTAATACTTATGCTCTACTAACTAGCTAGGTATTAGGTCTAGTACACAGTACACATTAGGACTAGTACATTTTTAAGAGCTTCAAAAATTCGAATTTTAGTGGCCGACCACCCAAAAACGAATCTCAGCCTTGTAATGACGGTTACGTGCCTACAAGATCAGCAGGGCTACCAAAAATAAACTGATTTATTGCAGCCAACCTTTCCACCATGAAGGAATTTAAAAAAACAATTGGCGGATCATGTTTGTGCTTGCTTGTTTGTTGTTTACATTAAAAAAAAATATGTAGAGAAAAAGATGAATGTTAATATTTTCGATAAATATAATCTTTCTAGGCATATTTGTATTAGGAAGAGTTTTGTAGTTTTATATCAGAAATCTGATTTTATTTTATTTTATTTTTTCAAAATGTGCTAATGCTAATTCAAGTTGTTAACTGTACAAGAAATCAAATAAGGTTCACTGATTGTGAGTGCGAAACCTAAATGAGAGAAATATTAAATGAATTTTGTAAGACGCAAAACAGCACTCGAACAAATGCATGGCTTATGTTTATTATTATCTCTCTGTTTTCAAGTTTATGATTTCAGAGTCCATTTCGTTTCTCAAACATTCATAAAAACAAATTCAACTATTCAAGATCAAGGTGGGATTAAAAAAAATTAGCTTCACATTTTCAGTCTTATCGTTCCTCGCTGAATTGTTTTTACGTTTTTTTTTGTTGAAAAATGTTTGGCAAGTTGTTATGAAATATTTAATTATGATACGATAAGTACGTATGATACCGTTTTCTTGAGCCCCAAGAACTGTGCTGGTTCAATTAAATTAATAAACCCATTAATCAACATCATCAACATTATAAAAAACAAAATTTAAATTCAACCATTCATAAGAAATATTATCGCAAAGAAAAAATAATAAACTGTTTGTTTTTTTCTCTTTCAAAATCCTTAATAAATGGAAACGGGTGCGGGTGTAGTCAGCACGGCTGCTTCGGGTAATTTGGTAATGAATCGGGTTTTCACTCACCATCAAGTAGAAAGATCACAATTAAAGTAAATTACTAAAAGTATAATAAAACTTATTACTTAAGTGTGATAAATAAATATCAATCTTTTAAACTCCACCTGAGCCGGAATCCAAAATTAATTTAATTAATTAATTAATTTCATTTTATTTAATGTAAGCCAAAACCCCATTTTGATAACAAATATGCATGTACCGTCAGATGATTATCTAATTAATTGACATTTACTACTATGATTTACCCACTCACTCATCTACAGCACTGCAATTTTGAATTGGTCAAATTTAATTATTTATGCCATCCATTGTTTACATCAAATGGCTATCTGACAAAATGCTTTAAATTTTAGATGTTTCCCCCCAGCCATTTGACACGAACGTTTTGAAACTCATTGGCCAGTCAATTTTACGCAAAAAATGATCAATAGCATTGATAGCAGCATTCATCTACTCAGCTACACCAATCCAACTGCCTGTTCTATTTCTATTCTGTAGTCTAAATTTAAATTTCAGATTATGTTCTGTCAGTCAGCAAAGTTAATTGACAAATCAAATCAACTCAATACGAACGCAACTCAGCTTTAAAATCGGCCCACATTTGGGCATGCCAAATCAATCAAATTATTGACTCTTTTTGCAATTTACAATCTCAAATCAACTTAACTTTATTTAACTTCGAGTTACAAACCAGTCCCAGAGCCCTGCCAAATCCCACTCAACAACCTAACTCCCAATATTCTCATTATCAGCTTTATCAAACAAACAGCAACTCCAATTCAACCTCGCTGCGAAACTAAATTAGGTAACTAAAACGAACTATTCTTGTTTTCATTTAAATCCCTGCCACCACCATCGCCACCGACCAACCATATTTATCATCAGTCAAGCTTCAATCTGCACACAGGACCATATACAGTACATAAACATTAACTTTAACTATCCCATCCATTTGCTGCTAAGCATGAACCGTAAAACTGCTAATTGCTGCCAATCTTCAAGAATCATAAACATGCTCGAAAAAGTTACAAGAATAAGAGCAACGACTTGATTTACTGACTGAGCACTGCCTTATCGCTGAGAACAATTTGATAAACCTCCCAATTCGGAGTTTCTTGCTAATTATTCCCAATTCTCACACTTTGGATTAGTCATGTTCAAGTTCATGCTGCCAATTAGTTCGCAACTCGCAGCAATTAATAATTGTAGCAAATTACAGTTGTAATCAATCGCTCAATATTTTTAGCTTTCCTGGCATGAGAAGGTCTCTTCTCGATAATACTTATCGTAAACTTCGATTCGATGGCCATTTTAGGAAAACCGATCATGAATGAGCAATTTGTTTAGCAGAATTTGCAAACAAAAAAAAATATATAACAATCACGCTTTGAAAAAAGTCAATTGGTCTGCCTGACTCAGCACTCCCAAAATATGGATTTTTTTCCCATTTACAATAAAGTAAATGAATGAAGCTAAATTGTTACGGTAAAAAATCCGTATCACGGACACGTCTAAAGAAAGACCGTCTCATTCATTCAAGTGATATGACATGATATGATCCCATGATCATTTCCTTTTCCACAATAATTCATGGCCGAGGCCGGACGGACGGATAAAGATGGAAATCATTTAAGGGAGAAATACCTATCATCAAAATAACAATGGATCTAAAATACACATCTATGTATGTATTAACTACCTACCTATTTTGCAAAAAAAATAACAATGCGCTAACATTTGCCTTGTACAAGCCTTTTATGGCTGTATTTAAACTTGTTTATAGACGACACATACATACCTACTTCAGCCTTAAACTTAAAAATATGATTTGCATTTTGTTTCATGTAACATTTAAAGGAACGAAATCGAATGATTTGTCTATTGTATTGTCCACCGTCATAAGACGAATGGATACTTTAAAAAAAACTATTTTTATATAAATAAATTTACCTTATTTTGATTAAATCCAATCCAACTTTACGTATAATATCCTTTTAAAATAGTATCACTTAATTATTCACTGTCCACCACTTAGCCAACAAACAAATTTCCACTCTTTTCAATAAGCCACTTGTGCTGTTTCACTGTTCACACATAAACCATATTTTGCCAATTAAATATAAAAATAACATTTCTTTTTCATTCCCCTCTCGTGGCACTTTTTTATTTGATTCTTTTTACTAGAGAAGAACTACAAAAATGACATGGTATATTTGATATTCCTTCCCACTTTACATCACTTTAACTTAATAAACTCGGATTAATGTTAATGGGAAAGATTTTACAAATTGGAGACTAAACTGCTACGTCAGTTTTTATGTCCTGTTCACCCCTAACTAACTAACTACTCATCATCATAATAGTTAGCAATACTTTGGCCTGAGGTTTAAACACACTCCTCTCACTCCACCACTTTGGCTTGTGACTTTTATCATCTTAAGTCTCCTTGTCCTGTCCTGTCTAATAATGTAATGTCAGCCAAGAAGGTAAAAAAAGAGCCCTTCAACAAGAAATAAGCTGAGAGAGAGAGAGAGAAGTTGCTTACCTATACGGCTGGGACACAACTTAACTACTATATTGCATTTCTACGCACCGTATCATCAACATCATCACAATCATAACCAAGCCATACCGTATTTTTTTCGGTACAGAGGAGAGCAGAGCTGACAAAACACTCAAACTATTGTAGAGTCGAGGAGACTCACACATAACATATTATCAGAGTTACATTTAAGGGTACAGAGAAGCCACTTGCTTGATGAGAATGTTTTTTTTTTCTTTGAAGAAGAAGGAGCTTTGCCTTTTTTAATCTGTACAGGTCTTATGATTCAACTTCTTCTCTTTTTTTTTCTTCTGCGACAGACATCAAGACCAAGAAAAGAGGAAAGATGTTGGACTTGGATTGGATGTGCACTGCAAGCAAGCAAGTCTTTTTTCTTCTTCTTCTCTTATGTAAAAAAAATGAAACAAGCTGATCCGATCTGATGATGATGATGATGATCAGTGCAAGTGCAGTACAGAAGAGAAGAAATTATTATACATTATCCAATCTACTACAGACTACCCCTTTACTTCACGTACACGCAAGTCAATACTGAACAAGTGTACAATCGACAATCATGCAATGTTCCTTTTTCTGCTCACAATGCAGAATGCAGCAAGTTAATGTATGATATGATATGCTGAAGAAACATGAACGTAGTATCGCGTAGTCATCATATCATCATCAATTGGGAAAAAATATACATCGTGCATTTTATTTCATGCTGATGATCCCCACTCAACTCAACTCATGTGGCTTGTCTGTGGCTTTCATTTGGGGTTTCTTCATGAGAACAAAATAAAATGATTGTGGATCTGATGATGATAAATCCAAGCAATAAAGCTTGGTCTGTCTGTATGAAATGAAATGGAATGAAAATGTGTTGTTAGAGATGAAGTATTTTTTGTTTAGTTTCATCCAAAAATACAATATCATCACATCAAATCCTCCACAGCTTCGTTGTGACAAGTGTCCCTACTCAAGGCTCTTTTGAAAAAGGGATTAAAAAAGGAAATGAAGGAAGAAGAAGTGATCGTTTTCCTTCTTAAAAAAAATTCTTTCTTTCTTATTTTGCTTTGTATAACATGTAATGTTTGCTAACAACACACACACATGTACCATGTTTTACTAATAAAATAAAAATGTAAAGGGAAAACTGAAGAAAAAAGATGTAGAAAGGATGAATGATATCTTCATGTTGGCTACTAACTATGCATGCATTGTACACAGAGTATTTTTACTGGCGATGTGATGTGATGATGAGGAGATTTTTTTACAGTTGGGATTTTGCCTGCGTCGTAGTCAAAGAAAAAGAGGAAAGAAGAAACGAGCAAGAAAGACTCATGCCATGCCTAATATGATGAAAGGAGAAAAGAGCATTAGCCTATGCCATGCTCATATGCATAGGTTTTTTAATGTTAAGTTGAGTTTGTTTTTATTATTATCATGCTTTGTTGATGATGATGAGAAGGTGAAACGGAGTGAGTGGAGTGGTATGGCATGGAAGAGTAGAAGAAGTGAGGTGGAAGGAATGGAAGGGCATAATATTATTTTTCGAGACTTAAGTAGATGATGAATATGGTTTGGTTTATTGTTAGTGTTATGTCTACCAGTCTATGTGGCTGCTCATTGGTCGACCGACTGTCAAAAGCTTTGTTTGCTCTCCTACTGAATTTACGGTACATTTACGGAACTTTTTTTATATGGCTCATGTGTGGAGTGGACTTGATGTTGTTGTTGAGGTTGAAGTCGAGTGAAGCCAGCCTATTTGGATTGGAATATGGATTTGGTAAATAACCCCACATTAGTTGTGTAAGTCGAAGGCACAACATGAACTAAACAGAAGAAAATAACAATGAGATGAAAAGAGACATACCTAAATATAGGTGGAGAGAGAAGGTAGAAATGTCCCGATGTTGTTGGGAGATTTTTACATATCCATTTTTCAGCCTTTTTTTGTGTAATAATGACATCGGAGGAAAAGGAACGGTGACAAGAGACAAAGTAGAAAGCAAACGAGGGAAGATGAGCATCAGATTATGCATATATTTTTTTTCTAGGAGCAGTTTTGTGGATTTTAGCAGTTAGCATATGTTAGGCTCTAATTTTGCG
>JAQGAI010003306.1:0-10932 GCA_034696905.1 Lepidocyrtus violaceus
TGATGGACTCGCCGGTTATGAAACATCTTGTGACGGTAAGTCCCCCATTTACTTTGGAGTAGGTATAGTTATATTTTTTATAAATGTCCCATTCCATTACTACATCGTATCGAGATGTTACGAGCAGGTACGGTCCGACAACCAAGTTTAAAAAGAAAAAAAGTCCGCATTGCATCAGTAGCAGCAGCAGATTTATAAAAAAAAACGTACACATTTTGCTATAATCGCTTGACCGGAAGTGTCTTCGATAAAATATTAATTTTTTTTGCTATACGAGTCACACAAAGACTAATTACTTCTAACTTTCGAGCAATTGTTAAAAACTGAACTGAAACTCAATTACAAGAGTATTCACAATTATGCGGTGTGTGTCATTCAAAATCATTTCCAGACTCAAATTCATGAAACTTTCTCTTCTGCATTATAAATCAAACCATATCATTTTTCCAGCACGAAACTGTCAGCTTTTTTATGAAACCAAAGCCATGCATTACAGTTCATATTTTGTTGCATGTTGGAGGAAACGGTGATGAAAGGCAAGCTCGACCTCTATCCCAATCCATATGCAACCTCAGCTCCAACCCCAACCCACCTTAGAAACTAAATGTTGTGACGACTTTCTCCCTATCAACGATTAACAGCTGGATATGGTTAATGCCCAACTCCAGTCCAATAAAAAAAATGCAACTAGATTATATGACTAAGAAGAAAAAAGCAATCCTAAATCCCTGAATATATTATTACAACTCCCCAGCACGTCCAGTCATTCCGGTATAATGGGGAAAGGAAAAAGGGCAGCAAATGGTGCGTTTCACAAGAGTAAAAGGAAAGAGCAGTGAATTTAAATTGGAAGAACGTGTTCCCATCTCGTTTCCCTCATTAAGTTTTCCTCGCCCTAGCTTCCTATTGCTTATCCACTTGTGTTGACGATAAGAGCCTTGTTGTTTTCCAACCTTTTCACTCAACTTTCCCTTTCATTTTTTTAATCCCTTCCTTCTTCATTTCAGAATACAAAACTGGACTCTGTTTGTTGTTGTTTTTCAAACCCAGCCAAGTGCATTCTGCTCTTTTATTTATGTATGCACGTGCGGGAGGAAAGGAACAGTCATGAGTTCTTCTTCACATTTCGTGCATAATGTCCCCCATCCATTGAGGAAATGAAGTGGGTTCTGTTCTGCCCCCGTATTTAATACGAGTGAGAAAACAAAATCGATTTCCCAATGCTGTTTCCCCGTCCATCACAAACAAAAATATTTATTTTATTAAAAAGCATTTTCATTTCCACGCATGAACTTTTCAAATGCTCATTATCAGGAAAGGAAAAGCAGTTGCCTCGAAGAAAGCGTTGAGTGAGCACAGCTCAGTTCTTTCAGGTGAAGGATTGTAGAAATGAATGGATCAACTTGATTTATAAATTTTTGAAAGTGGTCGATGGAATTGAATTGGGAACAATTGAGCAGTATCATATTCCTCACAAAATTATCGAGTGAAAGTTCTCGGAAGTGAAAATTGGCGTGTAAAATGAAAAGGATAGCGTGTGAACTGAATAGTGCATAATAACTTGTTTGAACTGCTTAAAATTTGAAAAGAATGGGGGAAAAGAGCACGGAAACTTCAGATTGATTTTATAACGCAAAGTTCTTCTTCCCGTTATGAAATGGAAACTACCTATTCAAAAACTTTCCGAAACGAACTGGGAGGGAATTCCAACGGAGAAATCAGATATTTTGAGAAGCTCTTATGAAGCTAGCTTAGTTGGACAATATTCAATAAAAGGCTGAAATAGCTCTACACAGAACTAACAATAAAATCCCATTAACTCCTTCCCATTATTCAGGCCATATCCTTCCACCCACCCAAGCTTGAATTTGATTTGATTTACGCGGTATTTGTAAAGTAAAGGCCTTTAAGATAACTTGCCTAAATAAGAGGAATCGGAAGGAAGCTCTGCTTTCTCATCTTACCAATTAAGTTTTCTAAAAATAGTTCAAGGAGAAAGTTCAACTCAACTCATATATGTACTACGGTATTATGAGCATTTATTGAATCAAGCAATTTCATTTTATCTGAGAAATTGCGCCACTTTCTCCAGCGAAGAAAGCAGCTGAGATTGCATTATATTGACTGTCCCCAAGATTTACTTTTATTGCTCTTTGTGTATGTCCCTGTGTGAATGAAAAGTGAAAGCAGAGACTACACAAGATGGGTGAATAATGTTTTGAGTGAAATGTGGACTGCTCCTTTTATTCAGCGCTGAGGTGGAATTTGAACTCGGCTGGCTCAACTTTCTCCATTCTGAATACGTGATGAAGCCACCAGAGCTACATAAATTCGTTCTCTGTGCAGGAGAAAGTGCCTTTATTATCGATAAAAGTAGCCGACAAACTGGAACTTGAACGGGAGATTTTCCTTCCTTTTCCCTTTCATCTCCCTCGATCCAACAGTTTTCGAATAAAACTTTTGCATATTTTCATTCCAGCTGTAATAATCATTTTATGCAACTACAATATAATAAGCTAAATGAGCGTTTGTCAATTTTTATGTTGGATTAAATCGCAAGAAAAACTTTTCGAAAATGGGAAATCCTAAACAGCTGTAATATATGGTTTTGGAAAGTTTCATGTATGTATCGAGAAACTGTTTCTTTCTAGAGAAGTTTCCTGATTATAAATTAGGGTTGACTTATTTATGTGCATTGCATAGCTCCAATACAAGCTAAGCTAGTGCGGGACTGCATTATTTCGGTGAAAGTTTTTTCGTGCTAAGCAGCAGTTTCCAGTTTTTTCTCTGACAAGTTGTGAAACAACTGGGTACACTGACTGACATATATGATCATACGTTAAATTGTAAAGTGATATTGACTGGGATATACTTAAATCGAAAAAAAAAGAAGTGAATAAAAGCATGTAAAATGGCAACAGATGTAATTTAAAGTTTTAATGGCTTTTGTAGAGTAATTAGTGGATGCATCATCTCCTCATCATCGACTTTCTCCCTCAGAGAAAAGAATTCGAGGAATGCATATAAACCGGAAGAAGTGTAGTAAATCTTCCTCGTGCCTTGTTCAGCTGTCTTGTTATAAACGGGTGGGTTGTCTTGTATGAATATTTATCTTTTTTTCCCCTGTGAAGTATGCATGAGACGAATATAATGCGTATGTGAACATTATCTGGCTAGATAATACGAAAAAACCCAAACTTTTCCAGTTTAGTTTAGTGGAAAAAGAAAGTTTTTCGATTTGGAGAAAGTTTTTTTTCTCTCCCAGCCAGAGTTATAAATGATTAAACATGAGACAGAGCTTGCTACTGCGGGGAAAGTCCGAAAACTGAAGCAAACCGTAAATCAGATTCGCACCAACAATTATAATTGTAAATGATGTCAGTAAAAAAAAGGAGACATGCAATGTAGGATATAAAAAAAAACTTCAGACATCCGCAGCAAAGTCCTTGAATTCAGCGTGCCAGTTTCCAGTGTGGAGTTAGTTGAGGCCAAAAGACTGAAATAAAATATGTGCAAAAATTCCCTCTAGTGTTTGCTGTCAACTGAGGAGAAAAAATGGGTGCTGCCGGTTCCACGGGGACGCTAACCAGTGCTGGCGGCAGTAGAAGGAGTAGTAAAGGAGGTCGGGACGATGTTGGTGGTGGTGATGGTCTTGGTCTTGTTGGTGGTGGTGATCGTACTCCTCACAGGGCCAGTAAACGATGGAAGAGATATGAGGCCTTCGTGAAAAAGTCGAAGAGTGAACCCTTCCGACTTGCCGACTTGTCTTCCTCCCCCAGACACTTTTCCAGGAGATTTTTGCAAAGGGTACTTACTACATGGGCTATTATTATTGCGCTTTTTAAAGTTTTTTTTTCTTCTTTTCAATTGCAATTTATGTTATGAATCCTGGCCAGCATTTTAATAGGATTTTATTGAATAAATATTGATACAAGGAAGGATTTCATTGAAAAGGCTGCTCCAAAGTTATGACGCCTTCTTTTCTATGAGGCAATAATAACCAAGGACGTTTTTTCTTCTTCGAATCTCGATCTGGATATTATGTATTTTTTGAAAAATAATATTTTGATGTAGGAAATAGGCTGTGTAGAGACAGAACGATGTAAACTTCACATAGCAATAAGTGTATTGTCTAGTGCAATAAATTCCCTTTTGCCCTTTCACAACTCAAGGAGCCAAGAAGGGAACCGGGCTTGCCAAGTTTTTTTTTCTCTCTCTCTCTTAGAGATTCACAGAGAAATAATAATACTTAAGGGCTCCTCCAAAATTCCAGAAAGAAGAAGAAAAACACAACAGTACTGCAAATAATCATGCCGAAAAGTTAACCGGAGGGGTTAGAACAATAAATCTTCATTTAAAAAAAAACAATCCAGGCCAAAAGAAATACTCGAGCAAGTGGTGACGTAGATTACGTTAAAAGTATGTATGTACGTGCTTCCATGTGTGGAAAACAATTCAAAAGTTTTTGGAACTCGCCTCAGTCCAGTACAATTCACATTTAAAAATTGCTCTAAAACTGCTTTAAAAATAGGTTATTTGGAATAAGCCATGCTACAAAAAGAAGAGCGCTATAATATAATCATGTTATCTTCAACAGGAAGTAGGAAGGATTACTAAATGAGTCGAGTAACCATATTCTTTGCCTTTTAAAACAAAAATAAAATGGCTGTGGCTTTTCTGAGGAAATGGTCTTTTTAAAGCATGTGTCATTTTTTCATGATTTTGGGTAAAATGCCGTGCTTCCTATCTTAACGCAAATGATAATGATGGTGGCAATGGCAAGAAGTTCTTGAAAGAAAAGGGGGAAGGGGAGCAATAACTGTTCAGCCTACCTTCTGCTCTGTTGATAGTTGATGTTGTCGTTTCTTTTCTTTCGTACAAAAAAAAATAGTCAATGAAGTCAATAGGTACATATATTTACCCTACCCTACCCTATTCCAGCGAGTTTGCTTCCCTACCCATATCATAAGGCACGGAAAAGGGAAGCCCTAAAAATTGAAAGGGAAGGGAAATCATCTTTTGTTCTTGACATTGGGTAATCTATTGTGATGCTGATGTAATAGTGTAACAGGTGTGCTTCCTTCCATCCAACCCAACCAACCCAATACAAAAAAAAACTGAATTACGTTATAGAAAAGTTTTTTTTTCTTCAACCTTTTCTTACGTAAGCCAGCAATAAGGAACTTTTAAAATCCTTCCTTTTAAAATACGCGTAGCATTTATGACATGACTTTGGAGAGTAGGAGGAGGAGGGACTGCTGCTGGTAATATTGCGTACTTACATTACAGAAAGGTGAATAGGAAAATTCAGGAAGCTGGCAAAAATAATAATAACATTCTGAAATCTTGGATCTTTCCATCTGAATGAATGTAAAAGTTGCTGAATTACATTTACAAATATGTCATGATGACTCATAGAATGCGTAACGCAAATTATACACGGAGTAAATCCGTATAAAAAATACGAATATTTTTTTTTCTCTTCTCTTCAGTTTTTTTATAGTTATACAGATATAACTCGTGTCATATAGCTAACTACATTATAATATGTAATGAGTGGATGAGAACAGGAAAAGGAAGAATTCCTTCGACATAGCTATAGTCAAGTTGGTTGAATTACTGAATACTTTGACAATGGGCAATAATAAAATGCTTCACTCCAACCATCCCATCCCATTCCCTTATTCAGCATTTCACCTCGCCAACCAACCGCTTCTCTAACCCAAGCTAAGCTAACGTATAAAAAAAGGAAGCGTATTGTGATGCAATGCAGGTAGATCTAACCCTACCTAACGTAACGTAATTTAATCTCTCGTATGATGATGATGATGATGATGAGGCATTGTAGCTTACTTATACTTATCTGCAGTAAAAAAAATATCTCTTTTCATCTTCATCTCCCTCACTCAGATAGCTCCTAGCTATTTGAAAGCTAGCTACATAGATAGTTTGACTTTGGCAGGTGGTATGCATTGTTGTTGGAGGAGGAAAAAGGGTAGACATATAGACATAGTGTATACGTAATGTTAAATAATAATATCTCATCTCATTCACGTACTGCGTTGCAGAGGGGAAAAGGGTTGTTGGTTGGATTGGACTAGAAGAGAAGGTGTGTGTTGGAGATGATGATTGTTCAGTACACCTTCGGTCCTCTACCAAGTTACCAGCTTCTTTTTTAAATATACATATTACCCACCTACCTGCCTATATAAATAATACTGGATTGTTGTTTTTGTGGGCTTGGCTTTTTTCAGTTTGTCTGATATATGGATGGATAAAAGAGTGGAGAGTCCCTAGGAAGGAAATAGCTACAGGTTGTTGTTGACGGATAGAGAGAGAAAAAAGTGTAGTAGTGTAAGTGTATGTAGCAGTTTGTGCATTCGTAAAAAAAGTGTGGCTAAAAATAGAAAACAAAATTGTTTTTATTGTAATATAAATAAACAAGGTAAAATCGAATTATAATTAACTCGTACGATATTTATAAAAAGTCTTTTTTCTGTTTGGATGTGAATTCCAATTATGTACATACATACAACATACAAGTAAGTTGTCTTACCGTTGTCGGTTTTTCATTGTCAATACTCCAGCGTGAGTATAAATACATCATTTGAGAAACGTCAAATATCCGATGGGACATGAACAGCAGTGATGATAAATTGATAAGTGATACAGCAGGTTTATACGTAGAAGAGTAAAGATAAATAAATTTGTGAAAAGGTCAGAATTATTTATCGTTACGTAATCCAATATCATTACATCATTACCAGAGCTAATGCTACTGGGATGTTCACACATTCAAAACATGATAGTGTTTTCCGAAGGGATATGATGATGATGATGTAACATAATTATAGATAGGACTTTATGTAATGCCCCGCTAATAATAGTGATTTCCGAACATTAAAATGCCAATACTTACACTATATTATGTATGCTATGATGATACTTAATTACATTTTTATTTTTGTTCTTGTATGTTTTTTTTCTCTCAACTAGGTTCAAGATAAACTTGAGGAGAAGCTTGCTGATCTCACTCCAGTTGGCACCGGGAATGTAGCGTTGGCGGAGGAAGTTTGTCAACAGATCGATCGATTATCCTATAGACGGGAAGTGAGGGAGCTGTTAGACATTTTGGAAAGCCAAGACTTTATAGTAAGTTCACAAACAAAAAAAAAGATCAGCATGTTCTACTTTGTTCATCATTATCAGAGTTGAGTTGAGTTGAGATATGCATTGGGTTGCGTTTGTACATGTGTTGGGTTGGGGGTTGACCCGACCTTCGTCTATTCTTTCAACTGTAGTTTACTTTACTTACAAGAAAAAAATTCACTTTACTAAAGTTATATGAATAGTGAGTTTTCTGTGAGGAAAAATGGAGGCAGTGGAGAGAAGGATGCGGATGGACGAAAAGCATCATCCATTCATCCGTCCGTTAGAAACGGCTTTACATTCTTTCTTTAGAAAGAAAGTGATGATGATGATCATTAGTTTTTCGGTGACTAACCCAACAACCCAGGGAATTATGTGGGTTAAAGCTTTGCCCTTTAACCAATATCAATCTTTTCGAGCAAAGCAAAGCATGTCAAGTAGATTTAGGCATTTCCTCTTTTTTTAGTTCAAGCGAAAGTAACTTAGGTGGGATTTTTTTCATGACCTATCAACTTGCAGCAAATTTTTCAGATGAGAAAGTTTAGCATTGGCGGGGAAAACGTTGAAATCATGTCATTTTTAAAAGAAAATCATTTTGAAACATATTCTTTTCTTTAAAATGATCAGTTTTTGGGTCAAGGCATTCCAAAGTTGTATTTTCCATTTGTCACATTTTGTCTCCAAACTTGATTCATAAACGGAAAAGGAGGAAAATTGAATTGCAGAATTTTATTCATGAGCTATACAATAAATTCCTCTGTTTATTTTTCCCTGTCATATAAATATAGTTTTTGGAAGGGGGAACTAGTTTATTAGGCATTTTATCAATTTGGAGGAGAGAGGAGAAAAGAGCTGCGCTTTTTTACTCCAAACCATGAGGCCATGCATGCATGGGAGTAAAAAAAAGTGCAGCATGTCGTGTGTCATATCAAGTTTTATGATGATGATGTTGATGGTGATGTTGATCCCTATCTGCAAAATTCATTTTCACGGTATAAATCCATCATCCAATAAATTTTCGAGGGAAATGCTTGGAAGTGACAGGGTTTTCATAAATACATGACATATCTTAAATTCAATAAGGTTTTTGGCAACTCCTCCAATACGTGGAGGGATGATACATGATACTGTGATAGAGTTCCCCTTTTTACATCCAATTACGCTGACAGATAAAAGCATACCGATAATATCACGCTTGTTTGCTAAACAAACATGATGTTTCTACAAATGTTTGAGCTGGGAGGGAGATAAATCAAGAGGAATTTGGAATAAAAAAAGGATGCAGAAAGAAGGAAAAAAAACCAATCCATACATATGAAAGAGTTGTCTTTGCGTTGCGTCACTTTATTCGCTGAAGTGAAACTTGTCGCTTCGAAATGAGCAGGAATTGGGAGGCGCTGCTGTTTCAACTTTTTTAAAAATAATATTTACTTTGCATTTTCATATCATTATAATATGAATAGAAATAAGACCGGATCCGGCATCTAAAATTTAACAAATTGGCCATTTCATTTCAGCCATTTAAAAACAGGCCATATTTCATGTCATTTTAGAGAGCAGCATTAATGATTGATGCTTTAATTTATTACAAAATTATCCTCTTTTTTGTAGGGTCTTCTGGAAGCTCACGACAACATAGGCGAACAATACCTGACCACGAACGGGAAGGAAGAAGGGCCCTGGGAGGAAAAGCCCAAGAAGAAGGGCACGGGCAAGTCCAACATGAGCCTTGACAGTGAGGACAGCAATGTTCAATATGCTCAACCCATCAGGATTATTAGTCTTAGGAAATCTGCAAGCCAGCCCCTGGTACGTGTGCTTCACACATAACCTATTTTACAGAAAAAAAGAAAAAGACATTTTGCTTTCTCTTCATGTACATGGGATGGTGGGACATGTGCCATGCCTCGCCGTATTTATCTATAGCCATGTGGAATACAAATCGATTTCCAGCAGTCCACCAAATTTTAGACAAGTTCAAAACATGTTTCACAGTAGCAAAGTGAAAGTAAAAAGGCCCTCACGTTCCAATATCGATCTTGCCGAAACTAGTTATTTACATTCGGGCATAAACCAGCAATGTTTACGAATGTATCTTCTCGTTTCAGGGCATCACGGTGGAGCAAGATGGAGAAAGTGAGAATCTCGTGGTGGCCAGGATCATAAGCGGAGGGATGATTGACAGACTGGTATTAATCTACTTTCTCTTTGAAGTTAATTACAAACGCGTCCTTTGCCCTCCTTTCAACCAAGTATACATTTTTTCTCTACTTTCTCCCCGCAGGGTCTTCTAAAAGTGGGCGATGTCATTCTAGAAGTGAACGGAGTGCCGGTAACTTCCCCGGAGCAGCTCCAAACGGAAGTGGTGAAGGCCCGGGGTGACGGGCTCCAGCTCAAAGTAGGCTCCCCTCTCGTGGATAAGCCGATGATGGGGGGTAGACAGGTAGATGAAACTGATGATGATGATGATATGAGCCCCTCTTCCGATATCCCTTCTACGTCTTCGACCATGGCCCTTCGCAATAACAATACTACATCTCAGAAAAACAAAACAAATGCTAGTTACTACAAACAGAACAAAGGCAATCTAACAGGGAAACCCAAGAAGGTTGATCTCGTAAGTTTTCCAAAAAAAACAAACTTGAGTTGTTTTTTTCTTCAGGAGTTTGTTGGGAGCTCAACAACTCCAAGCTGTAAATTTTATTCTCTCTCACGTTATTTCCTTTGAGAGAAAGCTGAATATTATCTCACCACTTACTTTCCATTTTCTTGCAAAGCAAATCAGCACAATTTTTTCTTTAAAAAGTATAATTTTTTTTGACTAAATGTTTTAGATCATTTTTATTTCAATGATTTTTCCAGTCAAGTTGAAAGCGAAAAACGAATAATTTTTTTCTTAAAAACTTTCTCTTTCTTGACAGTTTTTGATTTTAATTTTTCTCTCATTTTTTTAAAAATTGTAACTGTTTAATTAAATTTGACGACATGATGAGCCGAGACATGACCACGATCACCCACCGCAATACATTGTTACGTTGCTTGTCTATAATTATTACAAAATATCACATCACAATCAATCACATCACCATTTCACCACCACACCACAGACTTGAAAAGAACAAGAACAATACAACTTCTCAATTATGTTAATTACATTACCTACTTAGGTACATTAATTGAACAAGAGTCTGACTTAGACAATTTTCTTCACATGCCATGCACACACACACCCAACTCTGGGCGGAACTCACCTTTGTTACACCCACAATCAATGTGCATTGTTATTGTTTTGAATGATGGAAGGAACTAATATGAATATTATGCTTTGTCATTTATAAAGTGCTTTATGCGAGCGCTCTTCGCATACGATCCGAAACAGGACACGTTGTCCCCCTGCAAGGAGCTGGGGCTGAGTTTCAAAACCGGTGATATTCTACAGATTGTGGATCAGTCGGATCCGAACTGGTGGCAAGCGAAAAAGGTATACACTAATCTAATTAGTTAGATAGAGAAGAAGAAGCAGCTCTTGAGAGCTTTCGTGTGATACTTACTTACGTAATAAAATTGTTTACACAAGGTTGGAGAAAACATCGTTGGATTGATTCCCTCCAGAGAGCTGGAAGAGAGGAGAGCAGCATTCGTGAGGCCGGAGGCTGATATGGTCCATTCCATTGGTAAGGGGGTCTACTCACAAGGGGGCCACTCTGGTGACTATTCACAGAATTGCTTGAAACTTTTTTTGTGAACTAGTCCATGTATGAAAGTAAGAATCCACCCAGTCTC
>JAQGAI010003307.1:0-10932 GCA_034696905.1 Lepidocyrtus violaceus
TCACTTTTAATATTAAGTGCCCGTAGCAGCAAATAATATTTTCAGATTGATGCAATCTTTAATTGCTCTTTAACAGCTGAAATTGGACAGAGTGGGTAAGTTACAACCAAAATAAATTTAATTTAGTTAAATAATAATTTAGGGGCTAATGATTTTCGTTAGGTACGTAACATACAGGATAATGATGGGTAAACATGACTCATATATCAGCACCTGCACCTCTTATAGTTACTATAATATTACGATTCGTCATCGTTCATTCATTATGTCCTTGCTGATGTTACATTTAAGAGAAAGTGGAATATTTACTCTGTTAACTTTCGTCAGCAGGTACTATTTGATCTGCTTCCAATGTATTGCTGTTTTGACCATTTGACTTTTTTAAATTATGACTTTACCAGGTACTCTCATCCAACTTGAATCTATTTTACCATCCACTTTTTATGTGGTAGCTAGAACCCATACTGATTTAATTTTATTTTCTCATAAGATAAGATGACAATCTGCATCGGGAGGCCACGCTCAAGAAAAATGTTTCATTCCATCCATCCCACATTCTTCTTATGTTTGTACTGACTAGCCTAGCCCCTTCTTAATCTGTAGAGCAGAGCATTATGTTATGTTGTAATTTTTTTGAGCTCCAAAATGCAATCTAGATTCAACATTTCAAGAAAATTATACAATTTGTCCGTACAAAAATATAAATCATCAGTATAGATCTAATCTCATGTAATCTCCGTGCAGGACATAATCATTCATAATCATAGTTGAATGCATATGACAGAACATCAAAACATTTTTTTGATGTTTTGGATTTCTTCCTCCCACTCATGCGAATTGTGAGTGCGTGAGCTTCACACATGCCTGTGGCTATCATGCTTCGTTCGTACTCTTTCCACCTAAATCATATTAAAAATTCATTTTTCTTCTGTTTTAGTCTTCCTCCCACATGTACTCATACAGTCATCCCCAATCCTGCATTTGCTCCTACAACATTTTTGAACAGTAGTAAAATAGCAAAATAAATCGCAAACATGTAATATGTCTGTAGACTGATGACAAAAGTGAGAGACTTGCCACATCCAATCATGAACATCATAAATTACGAAATATTCACAAGCCTTATGGATTCGGATTAGCTGTCATCTCATAACTCACAACTTACTTTCCGCCTATGTAAAGCCCACACCATCATATTATCAAACACAGGCAGGCGTCTGTTTTATAATCCACATTTAAGCTGTTGAGTTAGCTAACGATAGTTTGGGAGTTATCAAATCATTTCCAATTAGGTTGGAATTTGTTTTGGCGATTTTGGTGAAATTGCAAAAAAAAAATGTTGATGACATGGCATTTGCATACACATGAGATGCATGACCAGGCTTTAACCAACCCACTAGTCGAGCAAGTCAAACTCGACTAATCATAGTAATCATCTTCAGCATTCTGACTGACTGACTGAGCCTCAGATTTTTTGTCAATCAACAACAAGAACAGGAGCAAGTTGACAAACATTTTTTCTCCATTCTGATCTGTTGATATACATACGATATACATACGTACTTCCATGTAACTTCCATCCAGTTCCTACTTTTTTTAACTGATTGAAGTAAATGACTGTCTCGTGCACTTTGTACTTCTTGCTCGTGGAATTTGCCTCTGCCTGTTGAATTGCAAGTGAACTGGCCCATGTTGTTGAAGCTAATGCAATACACGAGGTTATGTTGGGGTCTCTGAAAAATGTTGAATGTGATGGTGGATAAAAACGGACGGATATATGTCTGTGTAAATTTGACTGCTTACATCTTGATGGTGATGGGTTTAGGCAAGAGATGAACTGGCTGTTTTGAAATTCCTCCTTGGCGTCAGTTCCTTCACTCGCTCGGTCGGCCTTCCTTGAAAAAATTGCATATACAGTAGATAAGCAGATGTTTATACAGTAGTGCCTATTTTCACAGTAAATTACATTGCAGAAGTAATTTTGGAAAATATATCAGAATCCAATACTTGAGTGCTCGGATCAGACTAGTGATAATGAAAATATATGGATGCCTGGCCAAGTTACACTCTTCCAAAGTCATCCATTTCCGAAATAGCATTGCCAAAAAAGTGTATTGGAAAGTAAATATTATTGTGATTGTGAGTTTTATTGATTAAGCGGGTTAAGCTTGTTGATGATTTTCATGTGTTTACGGATGCACACTTGTGAGTTTATTGAGTTTATTGTGGTATCCTTATCTTATCGTTATGCGATATTTTCTTATCATGAGCAGAGGGGAAAGTGCATCTCGAGACATACATAAAACATGTTCCTTCCTCCGTCATATCATTCTTGTAAAGAAAGAAGTTTGTAAATACGAAAAAATGTCTTGTAAGTAGTGCTAGTGATGTGATACGATGATGATCCAATTCGTTATGTAAAATCTTCCAAAAACACATGAACAAATATGCATACATGCTGCTAAATGCTAATTCTGAGTGAGATGTGGAAGGGATGAGTAGGTTTTCATAACCCATCCATATGCAAAGCGTAAAGCGCTGCCCTGGCTAAAAATAAAATTTTTAGCTTCAGCAGCCTCCTGAGCATTCAGATTGGAATTGAGGGGAAGGGAAACACGTTATGTATGTTCCCCTTCTTCCTCTGCTCTGCAAAAACTATGAACATAGACCATCCAAATAACACTAAAGATTACCGACGGTTGGTTACGTTATAAGTAGTTATGAGATGGAACAGTCTGAAACATTCCATATGAAAATGTGCGTAGGCCTTTTGGGATTTGGAATAGGCTTGGATTTAGGTTGCCAATGATAATTTGCTGCCTGCGGTATCATATCATCATGCCTTTTTAGTTGAGTGGTAAATGGCTAGGATTAGGATAGTTTTCTGAGAAATCAGCCTTTCCTTCAAACAAACCAACAAACTTTTTTGTCTTTGAAGGTTTGAGAATGGAACTTTGTTTTAGTTTTTGGTTAAGCTCAGATCAAGTACTGAAATAGCTCGTTATGCATCATTATTATTTTCTGTTTGAAAATAATATGATACAGTTTAAATACTGAACTGAATTGAAGTGAAAATGTAGTTTTGGAAAGAGGATGCAAAAACGAGTTTAAAAAAGTTATATGAAAAGTGTAACCTTCAAGGACCATCAATTTCCACCATCATGTTCCATTGTAAAGTGATTTTTGGGGATGATAAAAAATCCATTCAGAATCTACTTGATTCCAAAGTTCAGGAATCACGTGAGGATGACAAAGGTTTCAAAGTGCTAATGAGCTTCTGCACCAACCTAATAAAATTAAAGCGGAAGTTACTTATCAGTTAATTTCTCTTGGATTGGATAGAATTGAATTAAATTGATTATGTTGTAGCGGGCCATCATAGGCAATTATGTAACAGTTAGTGAAACGATGGGAAAGTGAAATTCTGAGTTTTTTTTATCCGAGGAGTAGTTAAAAATAATGTTCATTTTGTGCTGGTTTCTGGGTGCTCAGATTTCCGCAAAATCTTACAAAATGTTTGAAAAGTTATCCCAATCCGGTAAGAAGCAAACCTTATCATTTCATTTTAATTTAGCAAAATAACAAAACAGTCATCAAAGGACACTTCTAGGGTAGAGACTAGACTAGCTTAATTTAAGCAATAGTTAGTGAGGGATATATATTAAGTACTTAACACTTAAATATACTAATTTAATCTTATACTTTTGAATAACCTTGAGATCAATTTTGGAACAGAAATAGATTTATTTAAACCACCATCCAGCCTTGGACTTCATTTTAGCAAAATGACTTTGACTAGGACTAGGCTATTATTAATGATGATGCATTCATGACAATTGATTACACAATCAAATAAGTACATATCATTCATTTACATAGTCATGCCCGCGACCAAGCTATGTAAGCAATTGCATCAGGTTTTGCGATACTAAATCATGCAAATTTGAAATTACATACTTTTTTGAAGGTATTCACTTTACGAACAAAAATTATATTAAGGAAACATGTACTTCAACGAGCGCAGATGATCTGATGGAAGGAGTTAAACTTGTAATGATTTGCAGTTAAAGAAACTAGCCATTGTATTGCCGCTACCAGTAATGAACCATGAAGCAAAACTTGTCGCATTATAACAATTATTAATTATTACATAACATTGATCGTTCCTTATTACCATGAATCATCGACCCGACCGACTCGCCAGCCAGTACTTTAAAAAGGACCATTGCATTGCATTGCCCTGAAAACTGACTAAAACAATTTGCATCTATTTATACCCAACCAAAAAGCACAAAACTTTTTCTCTGGATTTTTTTTTCTTCTCTTTACGTTATTCATGAGTTGACTTAATAACCCATTAAATTAGGTTGGAATTGGAAAAGTAGTAAGTAGTTTTTCTTTTCATGGGAGCTCCTATGGGGTCGATCGCGGAAGATGTCATCATCACACTTCTGTTGACGACAATATACCATCTTATGTAATATAATATATATATCATATGATATGTTTGTTTGAGTCTTTCACTTTGGTTTTGAGTCATTTCGAGCTGCTTTATATCTCATCTCAAAGGAATAATTTAAAAAAAAAGATAGTAACATTGCATTGCCAGAAGCCATGCTTTTACCAAACTTGCTCGAACATTTTTTCCTTCACATCTGGTGAAAGTGACGGAACACAGATAGCGTGCGGTGCTGTTTACAATGTACGTCCACGTCGGGAGGAAACTCCCTCCCGGATGCTGTAAAGATTCCACCTCAGAGAATCGAGGTATGCGAAAGTAAAAAAAAAAGGACGAAGGGAAAGAATGCCGAATTAAAAAAGAGAAAATAGTTTGGAAGAAGAATGTGCATGGAAGTAAAGTAGTTAATGCAATTACGGACTAATTTTGCACAACGTCTTTATTGCAAGAAAATTGAGATCAAGAATACAAGTAAGAATGCTAAGACCAAGACCAACGAAAGAAAATTGAATTAAATCCTCACATTTACTTACATTAGTGCGGAGGAGAAGAACAAAAGTATAATTTTCAGCATGGGCGGATTCCTGCCATCATCATCATGATCTCGGTTTGCCCTTTGCATACCTAAGCAGAAGTTAGCTGGAACGTTATTTGTTTTTTGCTAAAATGCGAATTGTTGCGGATTTACTTGCAGCTTTTATTACAAACAAGGTACCTAAGAAAGTAAGCTATGAGCAAACATCTTTAAGCAAGGGCAACAACGCATAAAAAAACATCAAGAGAAATTCTGCCGCTCCCAGGCAGGCCCACTCTGATTCTCTAACTTTTTACTTAAGATTACTTCTCCCACTTCAAGTTACATTTTAATTTTGCATAATTTCCTTCTGAACTTCGTTGTTGGTTGTATTGTATCAGCAGCATCAACAGGAGAGCTTTTCTGTAACGACTTGACATTCTCCTTCAGTGACATGGCTATACATATGTACATATTTTCATATGGGGCTCCTGGTCGCGTCGGACTGAATTTAAATTATGCATAGCATCTTTTTCTGCAAATGACAACATTTTTTCTTCACAATCCCATCCCAATGTAAATTTGAAGCAAAGCTACGTACAGTACATATGTTGGGAGTTGGGACAGGACAGCACTGCTTGGCTGCTTCTGACTCCCGATTAAAATTCGTTTAAAAAATATCAAATATCAGAAGAGAGGCCAAGTTACAAACAAGCATAGAGTTAGTTTAAAAAATGTAAAAAAAAACTAACAAGATGAACCGTTGTTCAGCTCACAAGGGAATACCACCACCTGACCTAATGGAGTTGATATTTTCAAAATATACGTTTATGCCAGTTTTTTGCGCTGATTACGAATATGCAATCTGTTTTCTGTAAGACTCAACTTTTGAGCACAAGGGAGCATTCTAAAGTGTCGGGTCAACCTAATAACATGGTTAAAAAAGTATTGATTTTGATGTAGCTTTATACGTAGAATTCATATATGAAATCCGTTTGTTATCAAAATTTATAGTTTTTGAGATATTCAACATAACAGGTTAAAATTCAATTTTTTCAAAAAACAAATTACAGCATAAAAATCTACGTATTTTTATTAGTCAGATTCAATGTTTTGTTTGCCCATATTCAACAACAATTAAAACACGTGTTAACATATGAGGGAGTTCCCTTGTGCTGAAAAGTTGACTCTTACAGAAAACAGATTGCATATTCGTAATCAGCGCAAAAAACTGGTATAAACGTATATTTTGAAAATATCAACTCCATTAGGTCAGGTGGTGGACTTCCCTTGTCAGTTTGGCTTGGCTTTATGACTTCAAATGTGTGGGAGGTTGCTACTTACATAAATTCATTCCCAGCCTTAGTCTGGATTAAGTGGGATGAGAGTGGCCAGGAGCGAAAGTGCATAAAATGCCTACTTATTTTGGACTCCCCAAACATGATACAAAAATATTTTCCATTGCTTGCTTTCTCCCAGTTTAAATCGCTTGGCTGGCCACACACAACACAGCCTGGTCTTTTTTTTGGTGAACCCACTTACTCCAGTCGGAAATCGAGTAAGATGTTTTTTTTTCTAAAAAAAAAAGGATATTGGGATTCCATCCAAGTCTAACAAGTTAGATTAGAACCAGACTGCTCCTCTAAGGTTCTCCGTCCTGTTTAGGTACCTGAGGAGAAAGTAAAGTTAATGTTCATTGAAGCGGAACCATTATCATCGACCCAACATGTACATGGGTACTTGTTGTGTTACACGTGTACATAATGTGAATAAAAATGGGCCTAGCCTTCCAAAAAATAAAAAAATAAAAATCGGAACCTCTGCGGGAGAAAAGGCCAGGGCGGAGGAGCCCCCACTCCCAACACCTTTCTATTTTGGAAGGGAGACAAGACGTAATAAAAAGTGGGGGAAAGGTCCTTTCCATGTAAACTGCCACCATATATCAAAGTCACTTTCCCATGTTTACTTTCTCCTTGGGGTAATCGGCGGTGGCCCATGTTAGTTGTGTGCTAACAAATAAATAAGTAGAGAAAGTGCAGACGATCATCCACTATGCATGCTCCTCCGTTGTCAAACGTGTTTTGAATAGAAGAATTGTGAATAGAAAAAAAAACGAGTCATACATAAGCATAATGTGCTGTAACAACATTTTCTTTATCCCACTCAAAAACGGATCTATTATGTACTTTCTATTAGGTAATTTTTCTTATCTGTATCACTTCCTTACTTACATTACAATAATTGAAGGATAACATGCAAAAAATGAAGGTGTATTTGTATGTATAAGCTTGGTTTAAACATGTTATCACTCGTGAAATGAATCGGATAAAAACTGTTTGGCATTCGAGCACGGTTTTTATTATTCGTCTATGCTTGCTCATGTCTGCATTCTTTTCTTAAAAAAAAAAAAAAATAGGTACACATTTTAGGCATCTCTCTTTCCCTGAGACTTTCTCTTTTGTACTTGTAGACCAGTTCATGCATCCCCTTGCTCGCTTACGTGCGAAGGGCGAAGGAGAACTGTAATGTCGTCCGTGCTCCGTTGTAATTCATATCGTCCATTTTTTTTGTAGGAAATGCATCATAAATCATTAAATGGAATACTTTATAAAAAAGCAATAAAGTATAAGTTAAAAAGCACTGGCACTATTCCATCCAAGCAAAACTGTCAATTTTACTAAAAGGTCAATTCATCAAATTTGTCTTAGTTTTTAATTTAAGAAATGGGAGCAGTATTGATTAAATTGCAGAAAATTTTAAATAACTTGAAATAACATACTTGAATATAGTGTGTTGGAAGGGAACAGGTGAATAAGTTCCAAATATGATGTCATCCGACTTTTGTCCTGACTATGCCTCATTCTTTCTCTTTTTTTACTTAGGCTACCTGAGCACATCCCTGCTCGTCTCCTCCGCAAACACAATCCTCGAAGAAGAGGAGCCCCCACAGGAGCAACAACTCCGCATCAATCCTCATCCTCCCCACTCCCACACTCCTGCAAATGGAGAAACTTTCCATGAGAGAGAGAAAGGACATCAGCAGCAGCAGCATCAGCAGAATCCCAAACTACTAGTCAAAGTTGAAGAATCTCCCATAGAGGAAACTGAAGAAGAAGAAGAAGAGGAGAAACAAGTCGGAATTCAAAGGAATCCCATTACCGCTCCGTCTTCCACACCAGGGAGAGGGACAAAAGCACCCAATTACCATAATAAAGCCTTTTATCTCCATAACCATCCTCATAATAATAACCACCAAAGTCATTTACAAGAGAATAAGTTTGAGCGGAAGCACTATTCGGGGAAGGAGAAAGGAGGGCAGCATCACCACGGAGCTGTGAAAGGACATCATCCATTCTCCTCGCTACTTCTCGATAACAATACTACTGCTTCTTGTCCCAACTGCAACTATAGAATAGTTCGGTGGGGTGGAGGAGGCAGTAAAACTGTCAATAATACTATTATTCCAACAAAGGATCAGGGATTTGGAAGGAATCGGAATTCGATATTCCGGCTCTACCGACCCCCCGCCGCCGCCGGAATGGAGCCCCAAAATCCATCCATGGATTTACATAGGAAATTAGATCAGGATGATAATATTAATGGAGGAGGGGAGGAGGACGATGACTTACTTGAAGATCAAGTAAGACCCTCCACCCTCCCCGGTGGAGGGATATTGGAAAGTGAATACGATGAGGGGAATGATGATGATGAGGAGGAGGGAGAAGTGGACGAGAATGCTGAGATGAATCGGGAGGATCTGATCAGATTCCTGTTGGCCAATTCCGGAGCTGCCGCCGGGGGATCCGGTGGTCATCATCATGGGCAGAGTCATCACCAGCAGAACTACCATTTCCAACAGCATCTCCAGCAACAGCTACTCCTGCAGCAGTGGAATGCTGGGCCTGGAGTGGGAAGGGGGGTGCAAAGGGGGATTTCGGCATCCTCATCCATCCACGGAGCTGTGGGTGGGGTGGGGCTGGAACCCATTATGGATGCTAGCTTCCAGGATGACAACTTTGATGACTACCACTCCGACTATCAATGGTTCACGGAGAGTGGGTGAGTATCAGCCAGTTTTATTTTGGCAAATGTTTCCCAGCTTTGTAAGTATGATGATGACTGTGGTTGTTCTTGTTTCTTGTTAAATCTAAAAATTAGTAGCTTAAGCGTAAGATTGCAATCTTCACATTGGCAAGTTCCAGAAACTCCGCTGACGAAATAGATTTGGGTCAAGGGTGCAAGCCTAAAAAATGTGTACGCTCCTGCTTAGCATAATACCAATGAAAATGACACCTACTTAAATAGTTTCGTTCCCTTTTCCCCCATTCATAATCGTGCAAATCTTTAGCTTTTCTTATATCTTATCGATCGATTGAACTAGAAAAATCCTGCCTGGCCAAAACCGTGATGATTCGCTGGCTGGCTGGAAGTGGAAATGAAATGCATTTTTACGTAGAAGCGGTAGACACAATACATACTAATGTACTAAATGAGTTCAGGAGCATTCGTATCCAGTCCAATGTTCTACTTCATGTCTTTTTGATTCAATTTGTGAGCAAGAAAAAATTAGTACGTTGGCCATAGCTATATTAGCGGCAGGTGGGGGACGCTTATTGGTTAAAAAAGAATTTATTGAATTTAATTTACATCAGATCAAATCTGGCCACTACACCATCTGGCAAGTTATTGATATTGATTGGTACGTATTAGAGCTAAATGATGTAATGCTACGAATTTTTTTTTTGATGAAGATGAAGTGATTCCACAGCATTTCAATTTAGGTTTGTCATGCTAGCAATTATGACATGACTTACTCCCAAGATGGACAACATATCTCGTATTTTTTCTTCCCTTACAAACCTTTTTAAACACTGGTTGGTCTACAAAACACTTTAGCATCTTTAATTTAATAGATGCTAGATATTTAGCAAGTGCTATAAAGCTGTATGAATTTCAAGGGACCCCGAAAATGCGGAATGAGTACCGTGTGTTGTTGTCTTATCATTGTTCGTCGGAGAAAGTGTCTGGACGGTAAGATAATTGTGCAAATGTCATGTCATTATATTTACCAAATCACTTTTCCCCTTTTTCTCCGTCACTCCATTTTCCTTAAAAGTGGAGAATGTACTAAAGATAACCTTGAAGATAACGATATTTGTTCAGGGAGAAGAATGACGATAACAAGTAGCTATTAGAATCATTTTCAGTGCTTATTACAATTACCGTCGAGCCTTGTTGAGAACTTTTGGTTTGCATCTAATATTGTATTATTGTTAGCACCAACAGTAACATTTACAAAAGGTTGCAATATGGATATGAGATGAGTTGATTTCAATTTTCAAACGAAACCACCTCGGTAAAAAGTTAAACTTATTCCCCTAAAGACCTATTCCCCATCGGATGCAAATAAAACTTAATTTTTAGTAGTGAGCATAACGAAATCAAAAGATGAAATTACAAAATACGCCTATTCCAAAGTTTTAAAGACATTGTTTTGGCCACTGATTACTGATGTGATATGAGCTGATTGTCCCAAGTCCAACAGTAAGCATGTTTTTTTAAACCACAGCTCAGGATTTTTAGTGAAAATATCTTTCCTTGCCACAGCTCTAATAAAACTGAGTAGGTGCGTATTTCTAACGAAGAAGCACAAGCACGTCTGTCTGTCTGTCTGG
This sequence comes from Lepidocyrtus violaceus, assembly GCA_034696905.1. Classification (NCBI taxonomy): domain Eukaryota; kingdom Metazoa; phylum Arthropoda; class Collembola; order Entomobryomorpha; family Entomobryidae; genus Lepidocyrtus; species Lepidocyrtus violaceus. The sequence continues at coordinate 10,649 of JAQGAI010003307.1, forward strand.
CAAAACCAGTTTCGGTCGGATCCGAATGTCTTTTAGATTCCCAATCCACTTATTCTTCAATTGGCGGAACACATCAGCTTTTATTTCATTTCCTTTTTATTTACCAGCCAACGAGCCAAGCTCCTCTTTAACTTGATAAGAAAGATAGAAATGGGATATGACGCGTGTCAGGAATAACAACAGACTCTGGACGTTGGGCAGTCAGTCAGCGTCACCGGCAGTGCACCAATTTTTGGCAAACTATCGCACAAATAATAATAATACTCTATCCACCAATCCAATCC
>JAQGAI010003308.1:0-10931 GCA_034696905.1 Lepidocyrtus violaceus
TCAGCAGATCTACATCCCTAGATCAAATGGTCAACCACATATAATAGTGTTAAGTCACATAACACCGTTATTTGTCTATAATATCTTCAGTTTGGCTTTTATTTCACTAGGCGATTCCCATCCAATGATGATACTGTAATTACCAGCACCATCACATCATCTTGAATGGAAACGATTCAATTTGTTTTGAAAACGAATATTTGTCTTCAGAAATAGTTTTTGATTTCGATTTTCCCTTAAACTATATCGATGAAATACAATACAAGCTCATGATTTTGGAAGCAGTTTGACTGATTTACTCTCACTTTTTATTTCTTAGCCTGGTTGCGTCAGGCATGAGAAAAAAACGTCCAGTTCCTTAAAATGACAATCGAAATGGTGTATATACCTAATTGTGGTCAAGTCTGCTCCTAAAGTCTCGCTCCATTACACAGACGCATCCACAGGAAATTTTTTACCCAGTACAAGTTTCTATTTCCAGACAAAAAAATATCCTCCTGTTTCTCCCTTTATCTTCATCACTAGGACCAACCTGATCTCCAGTATTTTGAAAGGAAACATCCAGTTAAATATAGATAATGATATATTAGTTACAAGCAAAAAATGCAGTATTATTAGCCGGTGGCTGGTTGGCATACTATCCCGTCCGGTCCATTGCCCACCAGTTTCAAGTATCATCTTCATCATCATGATCCTGACCAGTATTATTCTTTTTACTATTCATGGAACAGGCATTTATGTAAATGTATTTTTAAAGAGAAAAAACCACCTGAAGAAAGAAAAGCTGATGTAAAAAACAACTCTTTTCACTCTCACATTTTTTTGACTGCCCCTCCTGCTCCTCGTGGAGTAATAGCGTTCATTTTTAGGTAGGTAAATGTTCTAAATGTCTATTCATTCCTGCTGGAAGCGAAAGTGAATCCAGATTTCTTTCTATTTTTCCTCCCTCTCCACAAGAATAAAAAAGCTGGCTAGATATGAAGCATTCATATAGGGTGAACAAATGGACTTGAGATAAAAATAGTTGCTGACCACTGGTCAGAAAAGCAGTTGGAAATCTTTCTATGCAACAGATTTGAACGAGAAAAAAAACCAAAAATAACAAAGAGCATTTCCCCTTCGGTGATGGTGTATCGTGGCTTGGATGGTTCTGGGTTCTCTCTAGTTGCTTTCGCTTTCCCGAGTTTTTATTGCAGCATTGAAATACAAACATACGCCTTCCTTTTTCCCATCATCCTCAGTTTATCATGTAAGTTACCTCCTCTGAGAATTCCGATCCTGGTGAGAGCACACAAATATAAATTTTTCCACATTATTATACTTAAACAAAACTAACGAGTATAAAGTATATCCCAAGTCAAGTCACAGAGGAAATTCTTAGATTAGTCTTTTTACCTTATATTTTAGAGAGCTTCGCTGGGAATCAAGTGAAAGAGAGAAAAAATAGTTCCACGTGTAAAAGGTCAATTTGGACAAAGTTGTCCTCAGAGAGATGAGAAGCCTTGTGCGTGCGTGGATATATGGCTGCTGCTCTATGTCTCCATGCACTGGTATCGGTATCTGTGATCATGATCATCATGGAATGAAGAGGATGGAGAATGAATACCTAGTTAAGTAAAATGAACTCAGCGTTAATATGGATTAACTCGAGTAGGAAGGAGTAGGAACAACCAATGTGATTCCTTTTTTTTTACCTATCTTAGGCTACTCACTTTTGCTTTCAGTGTTGACGACTTCCTTCTACTACCTCTGGGTTGTTTGGTTAGGCAGTATAGTACTCACTTTCAGTTTCAATATGGATGTTGACATGATGAGATGATAGTTGGGTCCGACCACCACCACCAATTACAATTGCCATTGGATATAGCCAGCCATATAGCTATAACCAAAGAGTTTGAGCTATATACTATAACTATACTATAGGTATACCATTAATTGTGAGCTGGGGTAAAACAAACAGTAAAATCATTCCATGCAAGTAGGCACTTTTGCGACATGAATACATTATACATAAACACAAATAAGATTCTATCTCTTCTACATAAATTTAGCAGTCTACTTGTCTTTCTGCTATTTTATGGGACTTGCTATCGTAATTATGACGTTCTTGAACAGGCCAGTGGAAACAGAAATGAGGAAATCTGATACCTTATTCTCAATAGTTTCCTCTCCATTTCTAGGAAAAATATAATATAGGGATGAAATATGATAAATGAACCAATCTCTAATTTTTATTTCAAATGCTTCATCAGTATAATTTTTGGCTCAAAAACTAAAAATAAATGACATGGATAGATGCACAAAAATGCTCGCCCTGGAATTCTTCTTCACTCTCCCATCTCATTTTAAATACTGCACATGTTCGGGTAAACGCCTTCTTTTTTTGTAGCAGACTCAGAGCAGAGCATCAAATTCACTTTTAAAAGAATTTTTAAAAAAAGAATTCCAAATTTGGTGTTCTAATGAGTTCGTGTGATTGTCCGTCTCTATCGGGCCGGTTGGTCCGGTATAGATATAAAACTAGTACCAGTCGCCACATAAAAAAAGAAAGAAAGTGAAAATAATCTGATATGGTGATGATGTCGACGGCACATGGAGAACTTGGTTGGATTGGAGTTCGCATGGCTGAATAAAGTTGAAGGTCATCTGGGTTTGGATCATCATCATAATCATTACGCTCCTTTTCCTTTCTTTCTATAAAAAACATGAAAATGCATTAAGTGCGTTGCGTACCATGTCATGTCTATTCAAAATTTTTATTATGCACGCGTAGTAGGATACTAGGATAAAGGAGAACATGTATAGAAGTGCATTTGATGCCATCCATGGTTGGTTTTTTATGGAGTCTCTGAAGTCTATGCCCTCGAAACTATGCGTGGATTTTTTGCTGCATTTTTTTTATTGCTTTTCTCTGTTCTCTTCTGGCCAGACCTCTTCGGCTTTAGCTTTCGATTTCACTTCCAGGAGTTGAGCATGGCATCAACTTCAACTCCAACGAAGGCATAGTCAAAGTCAAGCAACACCTAAAATAAAAACGTTTGAATTCCATTCTCTTCCATTTCATGAACAAATGATTGAAGCTTCTTGATACGAAAGGAACAATATATATGTGAACCGAGGTGCTGAGATGATGAGATCCACTATGGTAATGAGCCTACAATCTACAATACTTCTCGGTTGCAGTGCATCACATTACAAATATAACACATTAGATACGCCTCTCCTCATAAAAAATAACACAACCAGCAACAGACTTTCTGAGGTTGAGAGACTAGCATTGTTACTAAAAACATGCTCTTATCCTTTTCTTACACATGGATGTAGTTTTTTTCTCTGTCATGAAATAAAAAATATTGTGCGTGAATGCGTGTGAACGCAATTTGTAAAGAAAGAGGAGTTTTGGCTGTGGCTCTATCTAATTCGAATACATTCTATGGGAAAATGGACAACAATAATGGCTGGAAGCAGTTGAGACGGCTCCATCCGAAGCAGTTTCGTTGTGTGTGCAGTGATTCCTTAGTAATGATCATGATCACGATACTTAATAAAAGGTCACCTTCAAACGTTCGGGAATTTCGAATAAGAATGGACACTGTTGAAAAGTCACTGGCCGACTACTTTTACCACCCCATTGTTGTTATAATGCTTGCATAATATGATCCATCGATCACAGATATACGCGTACATAAATATGCAATGCTTTTACATTTCAGTTCCTGGAAAATAAGTAACCATTTGAATCTCTTGCGGTTTTATTTTGATCTAAGTAGACACATTATATAGATACAACAATTTTTCATGACAAACGAAAGTAAAATATATAATATTAGATGGAAGAAGCCCAACCGAACTAAAAGAAAATTACACTGATTAAATATACATAGTTTGCCTCCAATTTCAGGGAGCGCTTTTATGTTTTAATTCCAAGAAATTAACCATCCGGAGCAGAAAATGTTAATACATATTACACAATGTAATGGCTTCATCATAATCTTCATCTCTGGTCAAACAACAACAGGAAAAGGAAAATAGTGAGAGGAAAAGTATGAGAAAAAAAGTGACGAATTATTAAAGAACGAGCATTTCGTTGTTGGCCACGATGATGATGAAGCTCTCCGCTCCGGCTTGCTTGCTTGCTTTGGCATAGTCTTATATTCGTATATGACATGACAGTGGTAACACGATTACCTCGGTTTTCTACATGCACGTTGTCTGAGGAGAGGAGAAGCTTGGTAAAAAAAACTTCTTTTGAATAAAGTTGTTTGAGAGGGCAGGAAGAGCTTACTGCGTTCGATATTATGCAATGCTCAAATATGTGCGTGCATAAGTAGGTGGATAGCACAGAGAGAGAGAGAGAAAGAGGCAGAGTTTGCCTAGTTGCTCAAGTCGTTCGTTCACTAAAATCCTCAGAATAAATGTTTAGCTTGGAACATAAAAGCGGAATGCATTGATGTAGATATGAGAGAGAAAAAAGGAGTGAGATGATAGAGCTCAAGCTTAAATATAGCAACTTGATATAAGGAAAGTTGCGTACTCAATTTTAGTAGGGAATAGGATACACATCCCCATTGTAAAAGTTTCGGAGAATGGATGCATGCAAGCTTGCAAGCAAGCAGGAGAGCCGAGAGTGGAAAACCAAACAAAAAACCAACGCAATCATCGTCATGTTGATGTTGCATCGCGGTGCCAGTGGGAGAGGAGAAATAAAATGAAAGAAAATAGGATTATTTCGCTGTGCGTTATATTGCGTGTGGTATGTGCGTTAAAAGTGCGTCGTGGATAGGGAGCTTATATATATGCGTAACAATATAAAAGTGGGATTAAATGGAAAATGGAACCAGAGCTCGATCCTGGAACAGTCCATGCTCGGAAAAAGAAGATTCCTCCCCCGCACGTGGAGCTCGAATCCCAAAGTTCATTGGCCTTCGAATTCGGAAAGAGGATGATGTTGATGATGATGATGATCATGGGAATGGGAATGTAAGAATGAGTTCCATCAACATTTCGTATCGCTCCCCCTATTTCATTCTAATTATTTGCTATAAATAAAAAATGCTTGGTTTGAATGATATTCTTCTCCGTGGAGTGTAGTTGTGGTATGGGGGATTCGAGATTTACTAGATTTTAACAATTGCTGTATCGCCATTGTTGATCCCAAATGCATTCCGTCCTCACCTAATTTCAATCCATTTCTCTTCTATTTGGAATTACTACGTTGCATCGAATGAAATGTTATCAATTTTTAATAAACTTACAAAACTGAGGTTTAAATTACTTTTAAACCAAAACCAATCAAAGCGGATTCTGCATTATTATCAATCAAAAATAGTTTGTGCAGGTTTGTTAATAGATGTTCTTGTAACATCAATTAATCGATTGGATACAAACTAGTAGTTAAATTTGCATTGGAATAAAAAATAAAATATATGGAATATGTATCTTAAAAACAATCCATGAAAGTGCTATGAAAAGAAATTCCTATTTCACAATGCTTGGGTAGTCAGAGTTGCCTTGCCACGAGTTTCGATTTTCGTCTTCCCTTCTTTCCTACTGCATTTGCCCATCACACGCACCGCATACATGCACTCTCTCCTTGTCATATTGGCCCCCTTTCTCTTCCTCGCTTCGAGCATTAGAGAAAGGAGGAAAGAAAGAGGGGCAACGCAGCAACTGCATTACGCAATCTGTATCAAGTGAAGCCCGAGCTGAAAGTTTCTGTACCCGTTTGCTCAATGGAACTTGCTTGCTTCTTAAGTTACTGCTGCTGCTACTCACTTTCTCTCCACCGTGGAACATATCCCTTTGCTTCCATATATATACGCAATCATTCATTTTCGGCTTTGCATTATGGACTTTCACAACCGGAGTCTCAACCTGGGTCTACTACCCGAGAAAGTGCGAATTCGGCCACGGGAATTTTTATATAGAACTTTGGGATGGAATGGAAAGGGCGAAGAGAGACGCATGCCTTTATGACTTTTTTGGGTACACACGAGTCTCCTCAGTAAAAAATTATCTTGTTGGCCCTGCCATGGTATTGTGTCTAGGTCTTTTAGAGTTAGAGTCAAGCCAAATTTAACGAAACCAGGTTCACGACTATGACTTTGACAGAATGGCAGGAACTGTATGGGTTTTACTTGATGTTGTAAGAACTTATCCTTACGCATTTTATACCAATATAATATATTTTGATTTATTTGATAGATTTTTAGTAAAAAGGGTACTACACAACACTTTGAATTCAACAGTAAAATGCTTTGTTATATAGAAGTTATATAAGTATCCATCCCTATGTAGGTATTAATTTCCAGTATTTCTTCGTCAACGTTAAGTAGGGTTCTCTATGGATCTCTCGTCCCCGTCATCATCATCAACATCCTTTACTCTTTCTGTATGTTTTCCTCCCTTGCCACTCAACTCACTCTCTCGACTCCTGTGTGATGTTGATACATAAGCGATATTATTTTTATAGTATGAAGCAACACACTCTGCATCGTGGAATATCAACCAGGTTGGCCTCAAACTGGATTTATATTCGGCACGTGGAGTTGGAAAAAAGGGAGCAGGAGATGCGATGAGCGACCCGATTTTAACTCTGAGAAAACATCTACCCTAGCCGAAAACATACCGCAAGTAAACACGCATAAAAAAGTGAAGGCAATAGCCATGGTACGCACTGTCCACTGCTCTCACGCACAAAGAGTAAATTTGCGAAAAAACAACATTTACCACTCCGTGCAAGTACAGTTTTGCTAAAAATTACTGGTAGTAGAATTCCCAACTAATAAAAACAATTTGTAGTGAAAGTAGGGTGAAAGTTGGGTCAAGTACTCTGCCGTCTTTATATAATTGATTCATATTAAGTCGAAGTACTTTCTGCTGTCGGAACAATAGAATAATACATTTTATACCCATGTTTGTTTGAATAAACGCATTAAATCAATTACGACTATAGTTAAATAATTGGTGCAGTGCGTTATTGCGTAAATGTTAATGCTCAACCCGTGGAGCCAGTTGGCAATGAAAAACTGCGACATTATTATAATATCTTTATTTGAATTGATGTAGGTATGCATTCATATCGAATGTATTTAAGAGGATTCATATGACTAGTGACAAATATTTTGTCAACTTATATCATTTGCTTTAGATTTATCCCCGCAACACAAGGTATCTTTTATTAGAGCGTTGGCCAACATGATGTGGAATGCGTGAGGAATTACATTACGATTGGATGGTGTGCGTATGTCACAGACATCAAAATCCTTTTTGGATATGCTCTCTTCACACAACTTTACTTTTAGATGTGTACATATTTATTCGCGACGAGGTTAGGTTAATGTTGTAAACTTGAGTAATCTAGGACATGTCACCTATTGTCACCTCGTTTTTATTTTGAATTTTTTATATCGTATTTTATTCTGTAATAAAAATGCAACAATAACAAAAAAAGAAGTAAAAATGGAGTGACAATGACGATTTGGAGAGAAGTACAACAACAGGCATAACAGGATTCCATACTTACGCACTGTCTAATTATGCGTGTACGCATTTTTCACTTGGGAATAAATTATGGTTCAAGTGAACCAGAAGGATTGGCAAACCAAATTTATTGTATGCTATTCGTATTTAATGCTCATTAACGCTTATGAACTGATATGATACGCACAGATGCGTGTGCTTGTGTATGCTGAACTGACAGACTACTGTGCTAAATTATGCAGACATATTGAGGTGGAGTATATTCCCACTTCTATTTGCATATACAGATATTTATTGTGCGGATGTTCTTCATTAATTTAGAATTTGTTGGAGCAGTTGGGATAGTGGATTGGATAATCAAGGGGAGACCTCTTTCTGTCAATGCGAAATCGTTGCTATTTTACTCAATTTGATGGGCTTGCTTTGCTGGTTCTGGCTCACCCTTTTGACAAGTTGAACATTTTTGAGACAGAAAACGAGTCTTGTTTACTTTTACTACGCACTTCCATCCCAGATTTTTCTGCCAGTTTCGATGATTTTGATTAAATGTAGTGAAGAAACTTTTACGCAACATAATTTATTGCTACGTGAGCCACACATGCTTTCTATTAGAATAACATGAACAATCATGCTTAGCAAGATTAAAAATTTTACTAAAAGAAATCATTCAAACTGATTCCAAGCAAAATGTCCTGCGTCACCAAATCCACCACTAAAACCTGCAAAGATGTATCAATTTGCCCCAGTCATCTCATCTACTTTTCAACCTTTCTTTCCATCTTTACCTTGTTCAGTCCCAATCAAGTAAACATCAGTTTATTAGGCCAAGAGTATCAACATCTTTGAAAATTCCATTCCATCTAATATTTCAATACCCTTATACCGCCTTGGGTGACCGAAGCAAAGCTACTGTTCATTGCCGTTTTTATAGCAGTCTATATCAAAATAATTGACCCTAACGCACTGATGATTCACGATTGATTGCATCAAACTGCAATCAATCACTGCAATTCTCTTTACTTTAACTAGATAATTATTGGCCTATGAAGTTTATTTTCTTTTTAGCCTAAATTTCATGAAGGAACTTTTGACTAACATATCAAGTTTATCGTGCGAGCATCAATAAATTAATAAAAATTGAGGTGATATTAAACTTACGGCGCAGCATGATTGTGATTACTTTGTTTTGGCTCCCTTCAAAATGAAGGAAAATGAACGGGTTATTGCCAGTTTGGTTGATTATCAGACCTGAGATATTCAGATTTTTGCACTGCAGTTTTATTGTTTTGTTTGGGTAAGAAAAATTGCAGCACGACTTTTATGATGATTAATCTTCAGCTCCTAAATCAACTTGTAACGCAGGTATACTCTAATTTGCATATAATTAGTGGGATAGAAAAGTTAAAGGACTTTTGTCTGTTATTCTACGCACATTTTCAAGGTCATCCGACATGCGTAAATCCTAATCCTGAGAGTGCACCCAAGTACTTTAAAATATAATTTATGCTTGATTCATGATTGATTAGAGGAAAAATCCCGCTACATATTAGGAATGTGCCATTCTGCGTAAACTTGGGAGAGATTAATCTGGGACAAATCACGGCTGGATCGGAAATATGAAAGTTAACAAGATCGTTTTTTTAAAGAAGTACAAAGCTATTACCTAAATGTATTACATCATAATTGACTTAATTGGTTAATTGATGTTCAGTCTTCATATTGGTTAATCGTTGCAATCCTAAGGCATCAAGGTAAACAAAACTTTTTTTTTTCAAGATCAAAAAGATATTTGTTGAATGAATCCGTTGAAGATATTGGTGACCACGTGCCAAGTCAACAGAAATTGTCGTGAATGCGACACTTTCTTCTGATATGCTTAAGGTCACTTCACTAGTCAAAGGGATCTCTCTCTCTATCTGATGGATGCTGGTGGCCCTTCTTCTAAAAAGTGCGTGCGTACATAGTGCGTAGGTAGTTGAGATTTGGGTTTGTGACTTTACGACTTTGAGAAGATATGCAGATTGACCTCCGAATTTTATTACATTTTTACTTAATATATTGCTTTTCTAGTGCCAAATGTAACAATGCACATTCAGCAAAACAAAAATTCATTATTTTAAAAAAAATAAGGATCATCATAAAACTGCCAATAAACTTTTATGTCTATGCAAAATATTTTATGTCAGCAGTAGACAGTCCATTAAATAGAGCTTCGAGAAAGGTGTAGTTTAGCACTATTGAATTGACTAGCTATTATTTCAGGTACGGTTGGGAACCTGCTTCTCACAGCAGGCCCTCAACTCATCTATTACAGAGGAAAACTATATGCGTGTATAAAAGTGCGTAAGTACGTCAGACATCAAATCAAAATGAAACTAACGGGGAGTAATAATTTCGTTGATATTTTTTGTTTGTTATAGATATCGCCTTCTGGTTTTTGGTGAGGAGTAAATTGGAATGGAGATGCAGTCACCGTCACCATCATTGCTAAACCGTTTATTGCAAATTGTTTGTCTCATAAATATGTCTCGGTGATGGTCCAGCCTCCGCCTCTGCTATTTTGCATTCACTTCAACTTTAAAAAATTTGACTGCAGTTTATTGTACTATTCCACTCATTCTAGTTATCTAGTTGTGACTTTGACATAATGATGATAACAATGCTATTGAGAATAGTTAGATAGAGGGAGTGCTAAATTTCAGAAGGTCAGGATTTTCATTGCATAAAATTATGGTAATCATGACTTTTTTTGTGCTCTAATGAAAGACAATATCGCGCTATTTTGACAAGTGTTGCGTAACAAAGCTCATATCTTATCATCAGGATCAATGAAACTTTCATACATTTTGTGAGTCACCCTATGGTAATACTGTTAAATTAGTTCAATATCGTAAGCACATATATATTTGGAATGTAGGTATGTACCTACCACTTTCTACTTGACAGTTGAGCATATTTTTTAGGCGAAACAGGGCTTAGGGATGAAATAAAAATCAAGTGACGAATCTTACTTGAAATCATGATCAATTTTTATAATTCTTATAGTTTATCTGTCTTCACATTTAGAAGATCTGCCTAATTCATTTGATATGATTAATTATTTTTACGAACCAAAAAACACATTTGTTCAGAATTAAAGTAAACTGCCAAGAGTTAATGACCAGTAAATCAGAGTCTAATTAACACTTTTATTGAACTTTTATCACATTTCATATTTTAAAGGAAAAATTACAACATTGTTAATGTACTTGAAAATTGAAACAATGTTGGGCCAAGCTATGAATCTTATCATCTTATAATTACACATCTCCAGAGGCAGTATTATTTACAAAGGAAAAATCTCAGCCAACATCTTTTGATTGATGTAGATCTATTTCGTTTCCTCGCCTTGACCATCATCTTACGAAGGTGGATAAAGAACGCACTCAAGATTTCAGATTCAAGAATAC